>JAFEMH010006808.1:0-111945 GCA_022495995.1 Adenophora triphylla var. japonica | reverse complement strand
TGAGCGAGGGCCGTCCTCGACGAAAGAAGAAGCTATCTTCTCAACAAAAGCTGAAAAAGAGGTATGAATGCGGTGATCCCACGGTCGGAACCCTTGGAGAACCCTCGGGAAAGTTTGACTACTATGTCATCTACTCCGGCCAAATCTCCCGGCCTAGTTACGCACGGGGCCACGGCAATGTTTGCTCCATGATCGGTGGGACGAGCTTCGCACCGCCACCGAAGGCCCGAAGGTCGGATAATCCAACCCCTGTCTTGGGAAGATCTCAAAGCCACTATTGATGCTTCGGTAAAAGCCATGACGGTGAACGAATTGAAATGCGCGGTCGGCCTTACGCAATCGGGCTCCTCCCACTCCCGAAAGCGGGAGAGACAAGCAAAACCACAAGTCCGAGAGGTGAATGTTCGACACGTTCGGTCAAATCCCGGATGAATCCTCCACGGACGGACAAAAGGCCGATCATGCAGGCCACGGGCGAAAAGGGACCACTACGCCAAAAGGCGAAACCTTGGACCCCAGTGAAGATCTGTCTTGACACGGCTCAGCGCACTCGGGCTAACATCTCACTCTGGTCCTTACTCACTTCATCTTACCCGCACAAGCTCAAGTTGGAAGAAAGCGGCCCGAGACCATGGTTCCCATCACGGTGACACGATGAAGCGGTTCGGATGATTGGCAACGTCAATTACGGCAATATCATCACCTTCGAGCTCGATCTTCCAAAATTTGGGGGCGACCACAACGAGCCTCTCTACATAGCAGTTCAAGCGGACGACGCCGTCTCCCTCGGGTGTTGGTAGATGGGGGATCATCCATGAACGTCCTTCCGGCCAAAATGATGGATTTGCTAGGGATCAAAGCAGCGATCTAAAACCCTCGACTCGAGCAATCAAGGCATACGACTCGACATCCCGCCCGAGTCTTGGGAATAGCCACCTTGAACCTTTGGTTTGGAAAACAAATGGTCCCTGACAGACTTCCAAGTCATCGACATCCCGATCACATTCCTTGCCATTTTGGGACGCCCTTGGCTACATCGGATCAATGGGGTGGCATCCACTCCATCGGTGCGTAAAGTTCGTCCAGGAACGAGATATGACCATCATCTACGGCGACGGCATAGTCGCTGAAAGGACCGATACCAACGGCGTCCCGGTCTTAGAAATCAAACCCGACGATGATGGCATGATGTTAACGGGGTTCACCATCGAAAGCCCAGGCCCCGAGTGTGCCACATAGACTGCCTTTGATTTGGGACAAGATCCCTCCCCGATGAAAATGATGAAGCACATGAACTACATCCGGGGCTCGGTTTGGGAAACGCCATCGGGGCACTCAACGGATCATCAATATCAAAGAACGAGAATACCTGCACGGCACAGGATACTCTCCTACTCCCGAACACATTGCGGAGGACAAGCGAGCTGCACGTAAACGCTCCACGAGATAACAAAAGAGGCTTGCACGCAATCTCCGATCTTCGTCCTTACGGCTTCGACATGACCCAAGTACTTCACAAGGAAGGCCGGCAACTTGGAAGAAGATCCGAGAAAAAGGGCGATCGGCGCCAAACAAAGGCGGCCGACAACCATGGACAAGCTCCGGCGAGAACAGCAAGATTCGGAGGCCTCGAAGCCAAATCTGTCCGAAGAGCATTCCTCGACACACCGCCCTGCCGGGATCCATGACCACCACTATTCACGAATTTTGGTTCGGGAAAACCCCTCTTTGGCGGAAGAACTCGAAAAACTCTCTGTCAACACTCACGCCTTCAACAAGCGGGACGAGTGCATTCGAGCTAGTAATGCCCAAGACAAAAGCAAGAGACTCCGCGAGACGATGCTTGGGACGAACAGCTGCTACACACCTTTCTTGAAGAAGAAATCGAGATGCCGGATCTAATCGATTTTGTTTACGATAACTCTGTGATAGCAATGATCGGGAACGGTGACATAAAGCCTTTCAAGCCCCATCTCCTATCAAGCTCATTGCCCCTCGATGGCGGGCCGCATTCTCGGACCTCTTGCCCGGCCAAAAGGACATGATCGAACAACTTGGTCGACCCCTCGAGTCCTAGAGTCTAGTGTCAAAACTCATCCCTGAGTCCATTAGCTTTGAATTTGAGTCTCTCGAGTCATCGATGGCCTCACGCCGAGATTACGAACTCATTGCCAATAATGTATTCCGTATGCTCTTAATGAATGCTTCGATCTTTAAGTATCCTCTCATTGCATCTTTAACAAGCGATAAATTAACTAACACACAAACGAGTTAATAACGATTCACTTGATAAAGAAGCGGACACATTAAACGAACAATACATTAAGCACATCTTTAAGCATGTTGTCAAACGAGAGAAAAACCGGGCCCAGTGCCAGGAGGTTTTAACCAAAGTGAATTTGGGAGCTGGCGAAGAGCGAAAAGACGCAAATCGGAAGTTTCTTCACCGGCCTGAGCAAGACGCATTGGCGCATTGCTCAAAGAGTTCGTGGACGTGTTCGCTTGGTCTTACCGAGACATGCCGGATTAGATCCTAACATTGTGGAGCACCGGATTCCCTTAAATCCCGAGGCTAAGCCCGTCAAGCAAAAGCTACGCCGAATCAAGCCGGAATGGTCTTTACAAGTCAGAGGAGATCGAAAAAATGCTCCGCGTCGGCTTCATCGGGGTGATCGAGTACCCCACGTGGCTCTCCAATATTGTCACGGTCACGAGGCCAATGGAAAAGTACGGCATTGCGTGGACTTAGAGATCTCAACAAAGCAAGTCCCAGGACGATTTTCCACTGATATCGACATGTTGGTAGACACTCTGACCAATTTCGAAGTCAAGTCCTTCGTGGACGGTTTGCCGGCTACAATCGGATCAAGATGGCCGAAGAAGACCAAGAAAAGACGGCTTTCACAACCACTGGGGAACCTGCTTGCTACACGGTAATGCCGTTCGGACTAAAGAACGGCGGGGCTACCTACCGACGGGCGGCAACCGCCCTCTTCCACGATATGATCCGAGATCGAAGTGTACGTCGATGACATGATCGTTCACTCAAAGGGATCGGACGGACAACACCTCGCGGGAAAATTCTTGATCGCCTCAGAAAACACTCAATGAGGCTTAACCACGCCAAATGCACATTTGGGGTTAGCCGAGCAAGGTTTTGGGATACGTAGTCACTTAGAGAGAGGCATCGAGGTGGATCCTCAAAGATCAAGCTATCATCGAAATGAGACCACCGCAAACTCGGACGAGAGGTGAAAAGCTTCGTGGGCCGCACTGATATATCGGCGCTTCGTCGACAATTGACCTCTATGTGCGAGCCAATCTTCAAGGTGATGAAGAAGAACGCCGACATCGAATGGAACTCGAATGCCAAGATGCCTTTGAAAAAATAAAAGCATACCTTGTGAGTCCTCGATTCTCTGTCCTCCCCACGAGGAAAAGCCCTTTGTTGCTATACCTAGCGTGGCCAGGCACCGCGGTTGGAGCCATGCTCTGTCAAGAAAAGAAAGAGTCGCGGGTCGAAACGCCATCTACTTCGTCGGTCGAAAGTTTCAAGGCGGCGAACTCAATTACTCGGCCCTCGAGAAAACTGCGCGGCTCTGGTATGGGTTGTCGGGAAACTACGGCACTACATGCGGTCGCACACGGTACACTTGGTTTCCAAAATGGACCCGGTCAAGTACCTCTTCGACAAACCATCTCTGTCAATGAGGCTCGCGAATGGTCTTTCTTCTGGCGGAATTTGACATCAAGTACGTAAACCAAAAATCAATCGAGGACGGGCCGTGGTGAACAAGCGGGTGATTTCCCAGCCGACGAGGCTCGAGGCCCGAACCACAATTTCCGAGACGAGGGAATCTTCGCAATCGAAGGCGAAAACCGATGGCAAGCTGTTCTTTGACGGAGCGGCCAACCAAAGGAAACGGCATCGGTATGCTCTTGGTGGATCCCAGGCGAGCACACCCCAAATTCTATAAAGCTCAATTTCGAGGTAACCAACAATGCCGCGAATATGAAGCTGCTTATTTCTTGGACTACAAGCCGCACTCGAGAGGAATGTCCGCTCGAAGTTTATGGGGACTCGGCCTTGATCATCAACCAAGTCTCCAACAAGTGGAAAACCATAGACCGGGCTTGCAAAAATACCATGCACATAGAGGACCTCATCACACAATTCGAAGAGGTCACCTTCCATTACTTGCCAAGAGACCGAAACGGGTTTGCGGATGCCTTAGCCACCTTGGCCTCCCTTGTGGAAATCCACGAAGGAAAAGCAATCAAACCCTTCAAAGTCGGACGAAAGGAAATTCACGCCTCTTGTTGTGAGATCGAACCGAGAACCTAAGCCGTCAATGAGCCATGGTACAACCGGATCTTCCAATACCTCAAGAACGGGAAACTACTTCTTCATGAACAAGGAAGGTCAACACACTGTGAGGGGTCAAAACCAAGAGCATCATGGCCCTAAAACGCCTTGCCTCTCACTTCGTCATCCTCGGGACATGTTATACAAGAAACGCTACTACGGGCCACTCCTACGCCGCGTCGCCCAAGAAGAAGCGAACAAGTTCATGAACGAAGTCCACAATGGGGCTTGCGGTCCCCACATGAACGCCGCAGCCCCGATGCAAATCATTCTCGTGATGGGCTACTACCGGATCTCCATGGAGGCAGATTGCATCCACTTTGTCCGAAGCCGCGACAAGTGCCACCCGTTCTCCAACCTCAATCATCTCGCCGCCCCACGATCTCTACCGCATGACTACACCTCGCCCTTCGCCACTGGGGGAATTGACGCGTCATCTGGGAAAATCGCTCCGCCAGCAAAGAATCGGCCACGAGTTCATCTTAGTAGCCATCGACTACTTCACCAAATGGGTCGAAGCCAAGTCCTACAAGGTACTCACCTCCAAGAAGGTCGCACATTTCCTCAAGGAAAACATCATATGCCGATACGGCATCCCAAATGAGGTCATATCGTACAACGGCTCACACTTCGAAGGAGAATTCGACTGCATCGTCGGGCCGAATTCAAGATCACACGCCACAAATCTTCTCCCTACCGGCCACAAACAAACGGCGCCGTGGAAGCAAAGAAACAAAACCTCGAACGGATCATCCGAAAATGACCACCCGAGGACGAGATTGGCCCGAGAAACCGCACCTTGCACTTTGGGGCTACCGCACACCGCCGTAATCAGCCACGGGAGAAACCCCATTTGCCCCGACATACGGATGGAAGCGCCCTTCCCATCGAGCTAGAAATTCCCTCACTCCGAGTGCCGCTGAAAATGACATCAACGAAGTCGAATGGCTCCGGCCGACATGACGAATTGGCTCGCTAGACGAGCGACGACTAAAGGCCATGGAACACGTCCGAGCCTATCAAAGCAGATGGCTAGAGCTTTCGACAAGAAAGTCAAATCCCGAGACATCGTGGAAGGTGACCTCAGACTCAAAGAAAAGCCTCCCACTCGAACCAACCCACTGGGAAAATGGGAACCCACATGGATCGGCCCTTTCGTGGTTCAAAAGATCTTCTCCGAGGCGCCATGAAGCTAACGTACAGACTAAGAATCCCTTCACGAACTGGGCCAAATTAACGGAAGCAAACTTCGCAGATACTTCGCCTAAAGAAGAACAACCGTGCATCTCTTGGCACTCCATGTAGTGTCGAACTACGTGCACTGAGCCCTCTAGTCCGGGGAACGTAGGCAACCTTAATTGGTCCGGTCTAAAAATACACAAAAAGTCAAAAGTTTGAATGTCAATCAAGACCTCCATCAAGCTCCGCACTTTTCAAGAACACGCCCTAGCCACCTTGACCAAGTCAAACGACGGCGGCAACATCAAAGGACATCCGAGGGTCACTCAAAGATCAAACGATCGACTCATGTCCAGCTTCCAAGCTGGGCTTGTTTTCGCCCTCACGCGCTTCAAAAAAAAAAAAAAAAAGAGAGCTCGAGCAAGGGCTCACAAAAAAAAAAAAAGAGCTCGAGCAAGGGCTCACAAAAAAAAACAAAAGAAGCTCAAGCGTAAGCCGCAAATTGAGGTCAAGAGCCCGACGCCAACAAGCGGCAAGGAAGCTACGAAAAGACCGTCGAACGACTTGTCAAGGGAGCATTCAACCTCTCGCCCAAATACAAAGCCTCAAGAAAGGGGATTGCCGTCATGGCTCGATCGTCTGGGCCCGCGGATGCAAATGTAAAAGTCCAAAGATGGACGCCGACAAAGTGCACAAAAGAAACAAAGGCAAACAAGAGATCTTGCGTCTCGACAAAGCTTTAAAAGTAAATCACAAATCACTAACGGTTACAACATTTCTTGATGAGTTCAAGCACGGTCTACTCTCAAGTTCACAACATGCTAAAAGACAAATTAATACATTTAACTAATAATGTGTTTGCAATGCAATGAATGGATACCTAGGAGGTCATTCCGCGCCATCTCGCGCTTGTCCCTCGCCATTCTTTCCTTTCTTCCCTCGTCCCCGGCGAGTCTTCTTTCGCTCCACGTGAACCAACTCGCGTCTCTCGCCCGAGATCCGGGGTCCTCCCCGTAGAGTCAAATAATCCAAAGAGCTCTCGTGGCTTCATTCGCCCGTGCTTCGGCTCGATCTCCTCCTCGCGAGTCCGTAAAAGAGGACCTCTCCCCTGTCGCCGGTCAACTCTAGTCTCGTAGTCAAACAAAGCGTCTCCCGTCACATCCAAAGGGTCGACTGTGCTTCGCACTCCTAAGGCAATAGCTACTACGGCAACCGGGTCCTGCACCGCGCACGCCCGCTTCCAAGACCACTGGGACCGCCCAACACGCCGCTCATACCAAAGCCAGATACCGAGTCGTCAACACGACACTCTCCCGACGCCTAAGGAGTACCACAGAGGGAAAGCGGAATACTTCCATACCTCGTACAATACAAGAAGGCACCTGAGCCGCCATACAAAGAGGAACTATCTCCGCAGAGCAAGGTCATCCCACCAACAAAGGCTCCCGCTTCATCCCAAACCGCCGGAAACAAGCGACGGAATATAGAAGGAGGACCAAGACAAACCCGGAACTCCGACAACGTAGGACCCTTCCCGCAAGATCCTCCCGGTCTCAATCCTCCAGCCAAGGAACCCACCAAATGGATCTCGATGCGTACCAAGCCGTGCCATCCATCTCTCCCAAAGTGACCGATCCATATCCAACACAAGAGGTCGCTGAGCAAATGACCACGGGCTAAACGACGTCTGAGCCTCGGCATGGCCTCGAAGTCTCTCTCGCAGCCTACAAGGTGAGCAAAGCGGGGCTTCCCCTCTCATAAAACGATCCCCGCCGCTGTACGGCCGATACCATGAAGAGTCTCCCCAACACCAACGGGACAATATCCTCTCCACTTCCGCAGCCCTACCACATCTAGCAAAGCGCCATCACAAATGCCAAGGGAACCGACTGTAAAAGCTGTCGCCATCACGCACAAGGCAAATACATCCCAAGAGACGTCACTTCTCATCATCAACCATGAACCGCTCCTAGCAGCTCGTAAATGTCGATATGACCCGAATCAAGGATCATGCCCCGCACTTCTTCCAACGAAGTACGAAGAAAGTCTCGCAAGCTTCACGCTCACAAAGAAGACCACCAACCAAAGGAAGCGAGATGGCCTCCACCTCCGGCCCTCCAATCAAAGCCCGAAAATCCTCAAAAGTGGGCACCATTTCATTGTAGGAGAAACAAGACACGTGCCTCCTAACATCCTGTAACTTCGCGGCAGCCCCGCAACAAATCCCAATCAGAACCAACTCCTTAAAAGACCAAACCGAGCAAAGACGAAACCTTACCTCGAAAGCTCCGTCTCTCGATGCCTCATACGGCGCCGCATCCACGTTTTCAACCGCTCAAGGAAGTGTGCTTGCCTCTCCCGCGAAAGCCTCGGCAAAATTCTAGGGACATACGAAGAATCCATGGCAAAAATGGAGGTTCCTAGAGAAAATGGGGAAGAAAGCTCGAAAATGGCCGCAAATGGGGAATGGGAGAAAGTCCAGACATCGGAAAACATTTAAGTCCTCCCGAAAGCAAGGTTGGTCCGTACGGACCTCTTTGCAATGTAGGTCTGTCCGTACGGACCTCTTGCAATCGTAACCCATTTCCTCAAAGAACAAGCATAACAACCACCGTCCTCAAGAAACCTTGCTCCAAATTGCCCAAACACCGGCCAAAGCCATTTCCGGCAAACCAACACTACCCACAAACGCACTCTCACCACGTGGCATGTACAAAAATAAAAATAATAATAGCAACAATTTCTAGGACAATTCCCTGAATCACAAAAATAAATGACATTACATCTTAAAATAAAATACCGTTTGCCATGCAAATACATGTGTTTTATTACAGTACAAAATGTCTCGTTGCTAAACAAAAAAAAAAAAAAAGAGAGAGGGATATGAAAAGAGGGAAAGCAAATGAATACTAATCGAGCCCTCGTCATCATCATCCTCGCCAAGATCCTCCAAAGAAAAATCGGGCATCCCTGAACTCGCCCGTCACGCCCTCATCATCGTAGTACCGAGCCCTCCGAGCCTCGCCACTCAAAATAATCAAGGATCAAATCCGGCGAAAGGGTCGAAGAAAGAAGGCTCGAGAATCCTCACTCCCGAGCGCCATGCGGAGGCATGAACCGATAAAAGGGCTGCTCCTCGAAGGCCCCGCAGCCTCCAAGACGCCCCGGCATCCATGCTATGCCGCCCTCTCGAAGGTCCTCCCCGCTGCGGCCCGGCTCGCCTCGGTGGAGGAACATCCACCGAATGCCTCAAGGCACGGCCATACGCCGGCATACGACGCGAAGACCGGCAAGACATCTTCGACGCCATCTTCTTAGCAAAGGATCTCATCGCCACATAATGGCGAGCCGCCGCATCGTAGGCTCTCCCCGGACTCCGCACAAGCAAAGCCAAAGAAACGCTCATCAAATGCAGCTTATACTCAACAACAAAAAGAGAAAACGTAAAAGATGCCAAGATGGAAAAGAGTCAAGCACACTCACCGATCTATTTGGGTCCACTCCGTACGCAGCAGAGCTCGCCCGAGAACGGGCATGCACACCCTCCTCCGCGATCCGTCCCCACGGACATAAGTGAAATCCGCCCCGCATCGGAACCTCTCGGGAGCTCGCGGACCAGCCTCTCTCTCCCGCGCCGCACTGCGGCGTCCTCAACTTCCTCCTAACGAAGGTCTCGTACTCCTCACCAAACAAAATGAACTCCCCGCACCCACACCGCCAAGGTACCTCTCAAAATCTAGCACATCCATATCCCGTGAGTCAAACATCCCAAACGGAGGGTCCCTGAGCCAACGGGAAGCACACCCGGCCATGCCGCTGTAAGACTCGCTCCCCTGCATACATGGCGTCGCAAGTCAAGCCCCGCAAAGATCTTCCGTCGCGCCGTCACCCTGGAGCTCCTCAAACTCATCACCCTCATACCGAGCCCATGGGAACAAGACGAAACCCTCACGGCTATCTCGCTCCAAACGCTCCCGCACCTCCCCGTAGGCAATGGTGAGCTTACCCCCGCCGGTCCTCCTCCTCCCGGCCGTACGAGCCCAAATGAGCATAGCAGATACGCAAAGAATGCTCTGTGGATCTCTATCCCACGGGAAGCACCGAAAGACCTCATAAAACCACACTCGCGACAAAAGCAGTAGAAGAGCTCAAAGAAAAAAAAAAAATGGAGAAACGACAAGTTGCTAAATCAAAAACAAAGAATAAACTCATACCTCCAGAGCAAAATCAAAGCAAAGCCAACGAATTGGCCACCCCTGGCTAAACCGGTCCAAAGAGAAGTAGAGCTCGGCCAAGCCTCGCTCGCCCCAAGCAATGTCGCAGACCCTATCCAGATCGGGCCAAGCTCTCCAACAGAGCAAAGGGAGCCGCGGTCGCGTGGTTCGAGAACAAAGTCTCTGACAAAGCATACCACAAGAAGGAGCGCGCCAATCCGCTCCGCTGCCACCCGGCCGGTACTCCCGGATGTAGGCCCCAATACCGGCCGTGATCCTCATCTCTACGTCGCCGTACAAAGATCCCTGTGCCCTCGCGAGGACGAGGCTCAAAGCCCAAGCAGCTCGGTCAAGACATCATCCGAGATCATATCTCTCCACCTCATGTGCTCCCTTTCAAGGAGAGCCTTAATAGCGGCAAAATCGCTGGCGCCACCGTCACCTCGCCCCCACTGTGTGGAAGGTGCGGGTGGTATCCCACCAATACTCGTAAAGGCCCAGGAAGACACTCTTGTTCTTCCTCGTGTCGTACACTCCACCTGTGTTCTCAACGAACACACCTAGGCCGTAAGCATAAACCAACCTCCGGGGACTCGGCCTACCGCCCACGGAAATATCAGCATCCGCCGCCATAGCTCCACAATGCCTCGAGCGATCCTCGAGTCTTCATCCTTCGGCCTTCCCGGCCGTAAGCTCCCGCATCCCGCAGTAAACACAAAGAAAGGTACGTCAATCACAGTACTTAATATAACGGCACATATAACCCGTCACAAAACACGGCACATATTGCACATAATTTTCATATACATTATACATATAATTTTTCCATGTAACCCGTCACAAAACACGGTACACAATGCACATATTTCTCACATATAATGCACATATAATGCACACGATTTTCACATATATCATGCATATGATTTTTCCCATGCAGTCCGTCACAAAAACACGGCACACACTGTATACATCTTTCTCAAAAAAAAAAAGGGGGGGGGGATTAAACCCTACACGACACATATTTTCCCCACAAAGTCCGTCACCCAAAAACACGGCACACACTATACAGCACATTCTCAAAAGAAAATCCGTCCCAACACGGCACACACTTTCACATATAACCCGTCACAAAACACGGCACGTGTCACATTTTTTCACAAAAATTATCATTACACGATAATTTTTCTCATAATGTACATACATAAATAGCATACGGTACAAAACACCAAAGCATGATAGGCACTTTATTTTCACAAATAAGAGCTAATCTACACATTTCTGCACAAAATACACATACCCACAATTTTTACATGTCCATTTTCAACAATTCATCAAGAATTTCACAAAAAAGGCATAAAATAATAACAAAAAAAATTCAAAAATGCGAAAAACTAAAACCTAGTTCTAGCATTCAAAAATTCGAGCAGGGAATCAAAACGGAATGCATTTCTTACCTCCCCAACGTTCATGGAGCGACGATTATGCACCTCCGGATTCGGATACAAAACATCCGGTTCTTCGAAGAAGGAACGAACGAGGTCCAATTCCTTTCAAGCTCCATTCGCCGCTCAACCACTTCCCGATCGCGTTGCCTACGGCTCCTTCGAGATCCCTCCGCCTATCATGAGCAAATCAAAGGAAAAATGGAAGATTTTGGTGCAAAATGGAGGTTTTCTCCTTCTCTCTCTCTACTGCTTTCGTAAACCGAAGAAGAAGAAGTGAAGGAGCCTCTGCTTAACGCCCGGTCAAAACTGGGAACCGTAAAGTCAACATGGTCCGTACGGACCTCTTTGCAACCCAGGTTGGTCCGTACGGACCTCTTTGCAAGGGGTGCCCAAATGACTTTTCTGCCCTTACAAACTTTGCCCCTGGTTGTCCTAAGGCCTTTTTCAGCAAATCCAAGTGCAGAATGGTCCCTAACCCTTCAATCCAATCCCCGGCCGTCAAACGTAAGACCGGTCTCGCTCTCAACGGCATTTCAACCACCGCCGTCAACGTAAGACCGGTCTCGCCACTCAACGGCATTTCAACCACCGGCCGTCAAACGTAAGACCGGTCTCGCCACTCAACGGCATTTCAATCACCGCCGCCGCCCACTTCAACGGCAATTCAACCACCTAACTACTAAGCCCGACCGCCCACTCCAACGGCAATTCAAGAAGGGAGCCAATACCTCCCTGGGCCGCAATACCAAGGCACAAGACGCTCCAAACGCTCAACGACAACTCAACCACCGAAGGTCCGAAGTCATCTTCCCAATGTAAAAGTGGCCCTACAGGTCATGCATCCTCAAAGAATTCAAGCACCGGCTAGCCGATGTAAGCTCCGAATCTTCGCCCACCTCAACGGCAACGCAAGCACCGGCCATCAAAGTAAGCCCGAGCTCCTCCCCAACAAGTCAAAGGGAAGTCATACAAGACCGCATATCCTCAAAGACCGACCATCATCCTCGCCCACTCAACGGCAAAACAAGCACGCGAAGGAGCCAACATCTCCGAGTACAAGTCCCAAGGCACGAAGCGCTCCCAAAACGCCAAATGGTGAAGCAATCATCGGCCATCATCCTTGCTTACTTCAACGGCAACTCAAGCACCGGCAGTCATCGTAAGTCCGACCTTCTACATCAACATGCAAAAACACAAATGGCATCTACGCTTCGAATCACAAGGCCCTACGCTCCACAACCGCAATCGAAGACGATTCAAGTCCTCACAACTATTCTCCGGCCCTAAGGCCTTAAACCACCCGATTAGGAAAATCGTAAAATTTCCATCCTGTGACGCCACCACGTCCTTATCACCGACCTATACGGTCACCCGTGACGCCACCACGTCCTTATCACCGACCTATACGGCCACCCTGACGCCACCACGCCCTTATCACCGACCTATACGGCCACCTGACGCCACCACGCCCTTATCACCGACCTATACGGTCACCCAGACGCCACCACGTCCTTATCACCGACCTATACGGCCACCCCGGACGCCACCACGCCCTTATCACCGACCTATACGGCCACCCAGACGCCACCACGTCCTTATCACCGACCTATACGGCCACCCAGACGCCACCACGTCCTTATCACCGACCTATACGGCCACCAGACGCCACCACGCCCTTATCACCGACCTATACGGTCACCCCGACGCCACCACGTTCCTTATCACCGACCTATACGGTCACCCTGACGCCACCACGTCCTTATCACCGACCTATACGGCCACCCCGACGCCACCACGTCCTTATCACCGACCTATACGGCCACCCTGACGCCACCACGCCCTTATCACCGACCTATACGGCCACCCAGACGCCACCACGTCCTTATCACCGACCTATACGGCCACCAGACGCCACCACGCCCTTATCACCGACCTATACGGCCACCCCTGACGCCACCACGCCCTTATCACCGACCCATACGGCCACCCCTGACGCCACCACGTCCTTATCACCGACCTATACGGCCACCCTGACGCCACCACGTCCTTATCACCGACCTATACGGCCACCCCGACGCCACCACGTCCTTATCACCGACCTATACGGTCACCCGACGCCACCACGTCCTTATCACCGACCTATACGGCCACCCCTGACGCCACCACGCCCTTATCACCGACCTATACGGCCACCCCGACGCCACCACGTCCTTATCACCGACCTATACGGCCACCCAGACGCCACCACGTCCTTATCACCGACCTATGCGGTCACCCAGACGCCACCACGTCCTCACCACCGACCTCGGCGGTCACACAACACCTGTGGCACCACCACGCCCGCATTCACAAAACACTCACCCCACACCCGAACTACGACTGTGCTTGATTCCCGCCAGGGATACGTAGGAATCCTATCACGTGGTCCAAATTATTGACCTAAACGGCCACCCAAAAGGACACCACCACGTCCTCACTTTGACCCTCACGGCCACTTCCTCTCCCAAAGACGCGATCCATTAGGACCCTTATCTTATCGGCGACCCCACTTCTTTCATAAGTGACGTCGTCGAGGGGCTTCGTAAGTACCCCAACTGGATCACTCCCTTTCAAACACCCGGGAAACACCGCAGACTCATCCACGCAGCCTCGTAGACCTCTCTCACTCAAAACCCTCTCAAAACCCTCTCAAACCCCCAACCAAACCAAGGGAGGAGCCTTCCCGGGATAAAAAGGGACAAAGGACCTTTTGGGAATTTTCGTGAAACCGGAAAAGCAATATAGGTCCGTACGGACCTCTTTGTTTCCATAATTACCGAATCCCCTTAAAGTCCACAATATTCCCTCAAATCAGGAGAAATGATTACCCTAAATGCAGACTTGGTCCGTACGGACCTCTTTGCATGCAAGATGGTCCGTACGGACCTCTTTGCAAGGGGACATCATCATTTTAATATTCACCATCATTGCATATTCCTCAAATCGAGGAAAACCAAAATCCTCGGATAACCAAGGAGGTCCGTACGGACCTCTTTGCACCAAATCTGAGACTATAAATAGAGGGCTCCCTCCTCATTTTTTCACACCTCCCACTTCTCTCTTCCTCCCTAAGCCTTCCCCGGCTCCCTTCTAAGCCCTTTCGAGGCATTCCCGCCCTCTTCGGATCCTTCCGAGGCCTTCCGAGCCCCTCGAGGTGCTCCGGCCTCTCCGAGCGCTCCCGAGACGCTCCCGCGCTGCCCCGAGGCACTCTCGAGGTACTCGAGGCCCCTCGTGGTACTCCGAGGCCTTGCTCGGTCTTTCCCTGTCCCGCTCTTTCCGAGTCAAACCGACGATCCCAAACCACGCCGAAACTCGCCCGAGTGACTCTCGCCACCACAACGCACGCCGAACCTCTGCCCGAGTGATCCCAACGATCCCCACGCACGCCGAACCTCTGCCCGAACGCAGCCTACAACCTCAACTCACGCCGAAACTCTGTCCGCGGACAACCGGCATCCCCGAAGCAATCCGGAACGCTACTCCGACCTCAAACACTATTCCCCTGCGGAAGACAGACACGAACCAACATTGGTAAGGCTTCCTTCCTACACTATTTCAATACATTTCCATACATAGCATACAATGTAGACATCCGATACAGCATGCATTTTTAAAAGCACACACACACACACAACTTTTTAAAGGATATTAGGGGTATCCGAAAGACTCGTTTTTACGAGGCTACCTGGTGAGCTCTAATATTCTAATATTCTCTTCCCGAGGAGTCATCTGACCTCCGAACTCAAAATCTCATCACACAAAAACAGTTTAAAATTTATCTTTAAACTGATGCCCTTTTTCAATGTTTTGGGCTTAATAAAAACGGCGTGGCGACTCTACAAAGCAAAACACAGCGAGACACCTCCAACCTCGCAAAACGCTAAGACGGAATAAAGCCAGATGCCGGGGCGCGATTGTGCTGCCTCTCGGATCCGGGCGAACATTCCCGAACAGCGAACGAAACGCGAGATGCACGGGGGCACCATCCGCGCGCGAGCCGGATCCCGGGTAATTTCAGTATTCCATTATACCCCCAAATCAGCTGATATCAATCGCATTCAAGCACATAACAGTTACTTGAAATTAAATCCACACATAGGGATAACAACGTATACCATGGTACCATTACTCATGTTCAATCTTCAAATAGTGTCACATATATATTTACACTATTGAATTACCATGATCAACAAATGATATGTATGCTCATGATCAAACCAATGATGTCGTGCAACAAATATTTCACGCACCAATTTAACATATAACCATCCCTAGGCAACCACGTAGGGGTATAATAACATACAAGTAGCTCTACGCGTTCATAATATCACATTACACAACTTTCTTTTAAGTCCCATAAACAAATACCAAGTTTCTATAAACTTTGGTTCTCAATTAACAATGGCCTCCAACCCTTTTCTAAGCGATATTTAAAGCCCTTCCCAATATCCGATTTGGCCAAGCAAAACATGGTTGTGAAGTACTAATGTTGCTCCGGAATTATAGTTAAAGAAGGACCAATTCCTACTTAAATTGTTTAGGGTTCAATTGACTTGAAATTCATGCTCTGAAATTGTCCTGGGCACGACTCGTGCTCCAGGGTACGAGTCGTTCCCAACCCCTGCACGACTACTTAGTTTCTCACGACTAGGGATCACGCCTGACACTGACAATCACGACTCGTGCTCCAGGGCACGAGTCGTGCCTCTGCCCAGAATTGTTGCTGATGTTTCCACCAGCACCAAACAAAACCCCAAACCCCCATTTTTACTTCATCCAGCTACACCAAACTAACCAAAACCATTTTATATACCATTTTTAACCCATAGCAACACTCAATTCATGTCATAACATATCCATTCACCATTTATAACATGACAAATTCACTATTTCATTGCCCTTTTTCATGATCATCAACCTCCATCCTTTCTAACCAATTTCCAAGCCAATAATTAAAACAACCAAGTTCCAAAACTAGTTTATAACACATTTCCACATCATTTAAATTCATATGCTCAACATTGAAGGGAAATCATAATAACTTACATGGAAAAGATGAAGAAGAACGAGGAACTTTTCCCGGATAGATGAATACTAATCGCCGCCGTGATCAATAATCCGCCATTACTTTGAAGAACGGAGCAACGGAGGATTTTCTAGAATTTTTAGAAGAGTTTTAGGGTTTGGAAATGTTCTAGACTTGAGAAGAAGGAGAAGAACTGAGGAAGAAAATATGGCTTCTCAAATATGCCATATAAAGGAGGTTAATATCTCAATTTTACACTAAGCCCCTCCAAGTCTCCACTAACTACAATTAAACCCCTAAACTTTAATTACTCTAAAGCCCCTACTACTTTTATTATTCCTTCCATTTATAATTCCAAGTAACTCAATTAAGCATTATACAACAAAAGGAATTCATGAACCTTACTACACATAATCCATGGAAATGGTTAAGCAAATATTCATATCATCAACCAAATACCAAGTAATGCATCATAAAAATGAAGTGCACCCCCCATTCCCACGTGCTCCACGTGTGCCTAAACAGTGCCTAGGGTTAGGGTCGTGACAGATCGCGAAGAGTGTAGGTTCTATGCTCAGTGTATGGCTCTAAGTGTTGGATTGATGAAATGAAGGCTTACATTGAAACAGGCGAACTTCCAGCTGACGAGCAAAAAGCGAGAGCAATCAAGAAGAAGTCCCCTAGATTTGTTATACATGGGGTCGCACTATTTAGAAGATCATTTGTGAAACCATTGTTGAGGTGTGTTCATCCTATGGAGGTTTATCAACTCTTACTCAAGGTGCATAGTAAAGTATGTGGTGGACACCCGAGGGCCAAAACTTTGGCGGATAAGATACTCACCTTAGGATACTATTGGCCTCATCTAAGAGAAGATGCTCATGAGTTCGTACAAAAGTGTGACAAGTGTCAGAGGTATGCCGACCAGCCAAGGCTCTCTACAACTGAACAAACACCGGTGATCGCAGCTTGGCTATTCGACATGTGGGGGGTAGATTTGATCAGACCATTCCCACCCGCCCAAGGAAATTGTAAGTATGTAATTGTGGCCATTGATTATTTCACCAAATGGATTGAGGCAAAGCCTTTGGCAAAAATAATAGAGGAAAATGCCATCAACTTCATCCACAATTACATTTGGTGCTGCTTTGGGGTGCCACATTCAATTGTTTCAGACAACGGGCTACAGTTTTCCACAGCTTTGAAACAGAAATGAATAGATTGGTGGTTAAACACTGGAAGTCGTCAGTCGCTTATCCTTAGGGTAACGGGCAAGCAGAAGCAGCAAACAAACTAGTATTGACATCATTAAGTAAGGGCCTAATTGGTCGAGCTGGTAGATGGTTGGACGAATTGCCCCTTGCTTTTTGGGCAGTATGGACAACCACACGGTGGCATACAGGGGAAACCCCATTTTCCCTTACTTTTGGCTCGAAGGCCATGGCACCTGCAGAGCTACGAATTCCTACAGCTAGGGTGGCTTTGTTTGATCAGGACTAGAATAACTCCAATAGATTGCTCGACTTGGACCTACTAGACGAGAAACGGATGACTGCTCAGCTTAGAATGGTAAACTACAAGCAGAAAACTAAGGGTGTTGGGTATGCATACTTTAACCCTTCTAGCTTTAGCTTAGATTTTATTGATACCATAACCTCATCTCTATTTTAAGGACTTTAGGCCCATATGTAATGAAGCTTAGACTTCAATTTTTAGTATAAGTCTATTTTATAGAATAGGTTTATTTAGGCAAGACTGGCACAAGACTCATTGGACATGAGGTTTCAGTTCAAAGGTTTTAGACCGCACCATCAAAACCGCATAAGTAAACCGCACCAGCAAATTGCTCTGTGGAAATTCGTATCTGAAACTGCATCTTGAAGACCTAGTGCAAACCGTAGTAGTGAAATTGCACTAGTAAACTGCAGTGCAGTTCCAACATCTAGACTGCACTATGAAATCTCTCTGGTGAAACCACACTTACTAAACCGCTTCACACCAGACCGCATCCAATGATTGAAGACTTGAAGATGAACCACTTTTACCGTTGGAATCCACATCAGCAATATCAAAAGTCAACCACCAAATCTTGTCACGTGACTAAGTGTCAGACAAGATCTGCAAGGATCTTGAAAAGGTGACAGATGTCCTTCATACCTTATTTGTAGCTGAGGTTTGATCAGCTTTATTTGCAACTGCTGTACCAAAGGACAAAAGTGGATTTTTGGACCAATTAGATTGCACCAGTACGGTACTTCAACAACTGTATCATAACGGCTAGTTTCTTGGTGCTTGGGTATAAATACCCCTAATCTTCAACACTTGAAGATTGCTTGATAAATTGAAATTGCTGTGAGTTCATAAGAAGATTGAAGCTCTGCCCAGAAAATATTCGGTCCTTTGAATCTTCATCTTCTTCCTTCAAGAAATATTTCTCAGCCCATAAATCAAGCCTTAAACACATCAAGAATCATAGTGCTCTACATTATATAGATTCAAAGAGCCTTGATCTTGTTAAACACACACACACACCTCACTTGTTTAATCATATAGATTATTCATTTGAGATACACCGGTTATAGTCTAGGATTTAATCTTCATAGAATAGATTTTAGATCTGAGTTTGAATACTTTGTATTTTGTAATTTCTCTCATACTCAATATAAAATCTATCTCTTAGAAAATCCAAGACTAACCATCTTGGTAGTGGATGTAGATCATTTACAATTGAACCACTCCAAATATTGTTTTCTTCATTTCTGCACTTTTACTTACTGTTCATTGCTAATTATTTATCTTTATCTTATCCATTATTGTGAATTGTGTTTGCAGTTAACTTTGTCAAAACCTCACTTTTACGTTTTGTAAAACCGCACTGAAACCGCTTACAAAACCGCACCTCATAAACCGCACCATTTTACTTTGTAATTCTGTTGTGCATTTTGCAATACCACTTGCGGTTTATAATACAATGCAAGAGGTTTGTAAAAAAGATGTTAAGTTTTCAAAAGAGGACGAAAAATTTGTAACAGCTATTCACCCCCCCTCTAGCTGTTTTTTACCCTTGTTGCCACCTTTGGGATCAACAAAGGGTTATCATGACAAGAATGTCAAGAAAAGGCCATTCAACGTTGGGGACTATTTGCTAACGAAGATCGAGGTAACCGGAAGAAAAGCTGAACAGAATAAGTTATCTCCAAACTGGGAAGGACCCTACATCGTCACCAGAATTGTCAAGCAGGGGACCTACATGATTGGCCATCCAGGTGGTGACGAGCTGAAACATCCTTGGCATGCTAGCCACTTAGTTAGATACTATTTCTGATTAATCTCTTTATGTAATGATCTACTTCATCAATAAAATGGGGTTACCCCCGAAAAGTTCTATTCACAAATTGTGTTACGTTTGCATATTATTCAATTCAGGTCCGACTCTTAGTCGATCTCGAAATATCAAACAAAATTGACTGAAGACTTACGTCAGTCTCGTTCCTTAACAGACTCGGCTAAAGTCCTAAGTCAACCTCGTTCTTAACAGGTTCGACCGAAGACTTACGTCAGTCTCGTTACTTAACAGACTCGACTAAAGTCCTAAGTCAACCTCGTTCTTAATAGGTTCGACTGAAGACTTGCGTCAGTCTCGTTCCTTAACAGACTCGACTAAAGTCCTAAGTCAATCTCATTCTTAAACAGGTTCAACTAAAGACTTATGTCAGTCTCGTTCCTTAACAGACTCGACTAAAGTCCTAAGTCAACCTCGCTCTTAAACAGGTTCGACTAAAGACTTATGTCAGTCTCGTTCCTTAAACAAACTCGACTAAATTCCTAAGTCAACCTCGCTATTAAACATGTTCGACTGAGGACTTATGTCAGTCTTGTTCCTTAAACAGGCTCGACTAAACCTTGGTAAGCTTCGTTGTAGCCTACTGATCTGACTAAGACTTTGGTCGATCTCCTAATTAATCTTGTTCGACAAAAAGATAGCAACATGGATCAGAACAAAATGATTCAAACAGTCAACTAGCATTAATATAAAGTCCCCCAAAAGCGGGCCAGGACTTGTCAAAATACGAATTACGAGTTAAAATGCCTCCCAAGCCGGGCTAAGGCATCGACAACTAAAAACAATAAAAGAAAAATGGTTTGGGACTTGTTCATTACAAAACTAAACAAAGAATGAAATATCAACTTTTTGGATCATCATTGGGCTGCTCCTGCTGTTGCTCCTGGTGCTCGGCGTCATGAAAACTTGATCTTGGGTGACATCGTCTTCTTCATCGACCTCGTCGGCCTCCTTTAGCTCTTGAAGTACAACATTAAAATTCCTTTGCTTAATGGGAGGGGCGACCCAAGGCTCCACTCCATCTTCAGCGTCTTGCTGGGCGATGACGGCCAGGTCGTTGGCATTAAATGGAACAAGGGAATGACCAGCTCGAGCTACCTCATCATACCTTTCAGTCTGGGCCCATTCATCCAATTTCTCAACAGGCAAATCGACTGAATAATCGACCAAGGCCTGCCGAGCCATGTGTTGACGACCAACATCATAGAAACCCCTAGCTCGGGATACTATAGAGTGGTAGCATTCATCGCTGTTCTTAAACAGCTAAACGATAGCCTTCTCTCTAGCTTGGGCCCCCTCCTCCTATTTGATTCGGGCAACCCGATGATCTTCACTTATCTTGATCATGCGATTGTTGTGCTCTTGGATCATCTCACTCAGCTACCCCAGCTCTTCTTCCAGCCTGACCTTCTCTTGCCTGGCTGTAGCTGCCTCCTCCTCCAAAACGGTCTTGATAGGAGAAAAGGATTTCACCTGCTCTTGAAGAGGAGCCAGCCACTCCCTTACCACATTCAGATCGAAAAATGCCTCATCCCTCTCCTTCTCAGCATTGAAGTGAGCATCTTGAAGAGCTCGGCATCGGGAGTCAGAGTCCACTAGCTTCTCCCTTAGTTCAGCGGCCTCTCAAGCCTTTCTGGAATATTTTGTTGTTGGGTTTTGGGGTTACAAACGCAGCGGAAGAACTTTGAAAACAACACAAAACCCTAAGCCCTTGAATCTGTCTAGCATGAAGAGATGAAAATATGAAATAGAATTACATACCTTGAATGTGATTAGGTTTGTTCAAAATGAATCTTCAATAGCGAATCTCAAAACGAATCTCAAAAACGTTGATGAAGTTTTTTATCTTCTCCTTGTTCTAAACCTTGTGATGAATCAACGATTGAAAGTCTTCAAGCTTTTGGTGATAAAGTAATCACCCTCTATCGGTAATCCCACGCGAACGGACCAAGAACACTTCTTGTTGGATTTCTAGATGATCCCCGATTATTGAATCAATATTCAACAATCAATGGCTGTTGGTAGAGTGAATCTATGGATTTTGATCTTTGATTCGTAATCAAAATCAACCAATTAGTGTTTCAAAAACTCTAATTTTTGTCACCTATGGCTGGGACAAAAGGATTCTATTTATACTTGTTATAAGTCTCTAACCTTTAGGGAAAAGAGTCCTTTTTCCAAGCCAAAACGGGCTTCTAGCGCCGCCAGGACGAGTCGTCCTTCAGGGCACGACTCGTGATCACGACTCGTCCCACAGGGCACGAGTCGTCCGACGAGTCATCCCCTATTGCATGCAACCTGATTCATTCGTCCCTGCCTTGGGGAATAGTTGGGCCAATTGGGGACGAGTCGTCCCCTCAGGGCACGAGTCATCCCATAGGGGACGAGTAGTCCCTTAACCCCAGAATTCACCCTTTTATCCATTTCCAATCCGTTCTTTTGTGTGTGACCATTTAGGAATTATATTTTATGTTGGTAGTGAGTTGAAATATCAACCTCACAAGACATAAGTGACTTCTAGCAAATCATTATGTCCACCCAATTAAATATAACATCAAAGCTTGATTCCTTGATAGATCAAATGTCACAATCCCTTTGTCCACAATGTCAAATTGAACATGAGTCATGGTCCATGTCAACTCATACCGTTCAATGCTTTCTCGATTCCGAATATGTTGATAATTCAAAAGCATTTGATCTCTATCAAATCACTTGAGTGTGGCCACACATTTCATCAACATCATTCATCGAGGGGCCCAAGCAAACATCTCTCTCAACGAGAGGGACAAATCCCATCTTGACTTATCATTCTTCCCTACAAGAATCCAATCGTGCCAACATAGCCCTTATTGCTATCCGATTAAAGATAGTGTTAGACTATATCAAACACGATGTTCATCATGTGGAAGATGATGATAATCTCAGGTTCAAAGGATTCAATGACATGACTATCATGAGATTTAATCATGACATATATGACTATTGACCATGTCATAAATCTCATCGGTAGGTCATGTCCAAAAATTGTTCGCTAGCAAGTATCCATAAGTGTAATGTGCATCACATGCATATAATCATCTCCATGATTATCCATTACCAACTTATACTAGTTATTCATAATAACTAGGGACACAGTTCAATATAATAAACATATAATGAACCAAATAAACTTTCTCTATAATAAATGATAAATACGATTACATAGCGGATTAAGTTATAATTCAAACATAACTAAACGCCTAGGGCATTACACCAACAATTTTGTGGAAGCTATTTGATGTTTCTCAATCGCCGCTCTCCAACTGCACCTAGCCTGCTCAGTGAGGGCAAGAGACTACACTACATAACACAAAGAAAGTGGTCAATATAACAGTTATCAAAATCAAAGCGACTAAAACTACTGTGATGAAAAAGAAATGAAGAGCAAAAAATATGAAATACACAAGTGTTACCTCAGAGGAAAGGAGGCTTGACCTATCACTATACTCCTCTGGAGTAAGCCCCTCCTCAGCAAATTGGGCTAGCAAGTCCCTATCTGCTGCCGTCCTCACTATTACTTGCCCAAGTCCCAGCTCGGGATAATAGCGGCTTAAGCTATTGTTACCCGTAAGAGGAGGGACATCACTTAACCTTACCACAGCAGCCTGCACTTCTTCAGTGTTTCTGGTGGAGGGAACGTGAGGAGGTGGATGGCTGGAAGTGGAACCCGCTGCTCTAGAGGTGCCAGCCCCAGTCCCAATTGTAAGAACATGGATTAATATAACATATAAATACTTAATAATATAATGATCAATATTATAACATATGGTATAAAGTATAGAACTCAATATAATATGTAGAATTCCATAATATAAGTATGCCATTAAATGATGGGCATAATGGTAATATCTTATATATCAATAGGTGTAGTCCCTAAATGAAGTGCTCCTTGGATTCCTATATAAAGGCCTATCCATCAAGCCTATGAATCACTAGTCATTTACATTCTCATTCAGTCAAAACTCTTCCTAAGTACTTGAAGATCAAAGAGAGTAAAGGGCACTCATCATTTAGAAGATCTACTCCTCCATAATTTAAAGTCTATCTTCTTACTTCATCCTCTTTATTCAAGAACAAGAACAAGACTAAGAACAAACATGGAATCACAAGGTATTTACACGCTTCCGTCTTCTTCTTCTTCTCTTCTTAATCTAGTAATGAGTCGGTTCATATTTAATGGATCGTAATTGTTCCAACAATTGGTATCAGAGCCTGCTCATAAACTAGATTGAGTTTGAATTTCTTATAAAGTCTTGTGCTTTAATTTGTTCAAGGTTAGTAATCCATGTAAAATTACACTTGTTTTTTTTTTTTTTGTTCTTGTACATAATACTCATTTTGTCTTAGAGTATTATGTTCATAACTTCATTCTATTTCTGCATTTTGGTTTTACTCAAAAGGCTTTCAATCCTTAATGTAAGATTATCCCATTTTGAACATAGCCACCATCCTTGGATGCGTTGTGAGTTTGTTCATTTGCATAGCCACGCATTTTTTAAATATGTTGTGAGTATGCGGATCTACTTACTTTGATTGAAAATTGAGTCACCATGAAAATAATGGTAAGATCAAGTTTTAAGAGACACAATGGTTCATACAAGATTACCCCATTTACATAGCCAACATCATGTGTTTGGAGTGTGTAAATCTAGGTCTACTTGTTTGAATCATGTTAATTAAAGTGCAAACTTGTCCCATTTACATAGCCAATAATTATAATGCATTAAAAGGGAAATTTGGTTGGAAAACTGTTCATAAAAGGGTTTGAAAATAGTGACTCGTAATTCGGGCATTGGGGACGAGTCGTCCGTAGGGGACGAGTCGTGCCCATCAATTTTCTGGAATGGGACCTTTCTGATTCAGGCGTCCCCCTTATAGGGACGAGTCGTGCCCTAAGGGACGAGTCGTCCCCTTTGAAATTCCAGAATAGGGTTGCTTCTGATTCATTCGTCCCTCCTTCATGGACGAGTCGTCCCCTTAGGGACGAGTCGTGCCCTAAGGGACGAGTCGTCCAGAGAGACTTCAGTCTCAAATTTTTTCAGAATTTTGATAATTTATTGATAAAATATGATATCTGGACACCAGTCACGCTGATTGGCGGTTCTTAGAGTTGTTAAACTTTAAGAATGGACGGGTAGAACATAAGGATATTGTCTTTTATTAATAAATTTTCGATGTTTTTACCCTTTAAAGTTTCAAATTTACCTTAAAGCCTTAATTTTGATTAATTATATCCTTAACATTTTTGAATATAATTGACATGCTTGTTTCCCAAAGGTGACCTTGTTAATTAAATTCAAAATTGTTAAAAGATGAATGTAAATATTAATATGTGATAATATGCTTGTTTCCCAAAGGAGACCTTATTATTGACTAAATATTTACATTCATAAGTAATAATTGAATTAAACTTTAGGTCATTTTAAAAACCTTGAACCATCCCAAAGGAAGGCGGGTGTTTAAAATGAGTAGTTTATTCTTTATTACCGGGGAACAAGTACCTTAAACTTTAGGACACTTCTTGTACTTGATCCGGCCCAAAGGAAGGCAAGTACATGAAATGTATTGTTTAAGCTATTTGTTTACCCTAAGATAAATCAAATTGTGAGTCAATTCGAAATCCAAAGATTAGTCTTGATGTCATATTGATTATCTTTATTTTGATGGAATTCATTTTGATATAATTAATCATTGTGTAGATTCTTATACATGTTTTGTTTCATTCTTTTGTTCTCTTCATTCAGATTTGATCGCTGCTTCTTCTGTTACACGCCTTAAACTCAATTCCTTTGCTAACTGGGACAAACTTTAAAACTTGGAAAAACAAAATTATTATGGTCTTAGGATGTTTGGACCTTGACCTCGCATTAAGAGAACAAGCTCCGCCCCTCTAACTCGATAAAAGCACCGCGGAAGACCGCTTAAGTTCGTAGAGGTGGAAGCGTTCTAATCGCGTCGCCCTAAGCATAATTAAGAATGCAGTCCCTGAGACATTTTTGAACAGGTGTCTCCGAGGATGCAGGTAAAAGGTTTCCTAGATGCCCTAGAACAACGCTTTGCAAAAAAGCGATAAATCGGAAACAAGTGCTACCTTAAGAAAGCTTGTTTCCATGAGGTACAAGGGCACCGGAAACCTAAGGGAATATATAATGGAAATGTTTCATCTATCATCGAAATTAAAAGCACTCAAGTTGGACTTATCGGAAGACTTGCTTGTGCATTTGGCTTTAATTTCTCTTCCTTCACAATTTGGTCATTTTGAAACGACCTATAATTGTCAAAAGGACAAGTGGAATATTAATGAATTAATTTCACATGTCACGGAGGAAGAAGATAGGTTGAAACACACCAAACCCGAAAGTGCACATTATGCATCTACCTCTTCTCGAGGGATTAAGAGAAAAGGTAAGGAGATTGCGGTTGCATCAAAGAAGCCTAAGGGATCATCAAATGATCAAATGGTGAAAAAGTGCTTCTTTGCAAGGACCCCACTCACATGAAGCCCGATCGCCTAAGTATCGCCAATGGCGAATTAAGAAAGGTATGTCATTTAGCTTTGTTTGTACCGAAGCTAATTTAGTTTCAATTCCTTCGTATACATGGTGGTTAGACTCCGGTGCAACTACTCACATAAGTTCATGTATTAGGTCGTCGAACTACCGAACGCCCAATGAAGGTGAAAGATTCATCTACATGGGAGCCGGAAAGCCGGTAGAGGTGGAAGGCATAGGGACCTATAGATTATCATTAAGTACCGGATATTATTTAGTTTTGAACAATGTATTTATTATTCCATCATTTAGACGAAATTTAATTTCCGTCACTACATTAGATCGAGAAGGTTATTCTTGCATCTTTGGTAATAATAAATGCAATTTATATTTTGATTCAAAGCTTTTTGGTACTAGTTCTTTGTCTTATATTGATAATCTATATTTACTTGACACACTAATTCATTAAATGAGTCCCATAATAATGAAACTAACTCTCGAGGCATAAAACGAAAGTTTTCAAGTAAAAACTCTTATACCTTGTGGCATAGGCGTTTGGGTCATATCTCCAAAAGGAGAATTGACAAGCTTGTGTCCGAGGGAATATTACATAAGCTTGATACTCCGGAAAATAACTTTTGTATTGAATGCCTTAAGGGAAAATTTACAAATAGTACAAACAAAAATGAATCCTTGAGAGCTACAAAAGTCTTAGAACTAATTCATACGGACATATGTGGACCGTTCCCTACCCCTTCATGGAACGGACAAACATATTTCATTACGTTCATAGATGACTTCTCTCGTTATGGATACATTTATTTACTTCATGAAAAGTCTCAATCATTGGACGTTTTCAAGTATTTTAAAGCCGAAGTTGAAAATCAACTTGAAAAGACTATTAAGAACGTTAGATCCGATCGTGGTGGTGAATACTACGGTCGGAATGACGGTTCGGGAGAACAACGTCCGGGTCCTTTTGCTCGCTATTTGGAAGAGTGTGGGATTGTCCCTCACTACACCATGCCGGGGACACCTAGCATGAATGGTGCCGAGAGACGTAATAGAACCCTTAAGGATATGGTAAGAAGTATGGTTTCTTGTACTTCTTTACCTCACTCATTATGGGGCGATGCTTTGAAAACCGCAACCTACCTACTTAATAGAGCTCCTTCAAAAGCTACTAACAAAACCCCTTATGAATTATGGACCGGAAAGAAACCGTCCCTAAATCATCTTCATGTTTGGGGTTGTCTGAAGCTAGGCCTTATAAACCTAACGAAGGAAAGTTGGACGCTAAGACAGCTTAGTAGTTATTTTGTAGGGTATTCTCAAAGATCTAGGGGATATAAATTCTATGACCCAAAAACTAGAACCTTTTTCGAGACGGGAAATGCTAGGTTCTTTGAGGATGTTGAATTTAGAGGGGAAAATTTGAATAGTAATTTTGAATTTGAAGAAATGGAAGAGGAATTCGTTTCTATACCTCTTCCTATAGTTCCTATTGAAAATCAAGCAGTTGTGCCTGAAATTCGACAAGAACATAATATTCAAAATGACGTTAATTCTCCTATTAATGAACAACATGAAAATGTTGATGAGGAAATTCAACACCCTCAAAATCAAGAAGAACCGGTGCCATTAAGAAGATCTAATAGAGCAAGAAGGAGTGCTATACCGGATTATTATGATATATATCTTGCCGAGAATGAGGAACCGTTAGGTTTAGTGGGAGATGAGCCAATCACCTTCCATGAAGCCATTAGTGGTCCAAATTCTCATAAATGGATTGATGCCATAAATGAAGAGTTGAAATCCATGAATGACAATAACGTTTGGGATCTTGTCCCATTACCTAAGAATGTGAAACCCATCGGATGTAAATGGATCTTTAAGACCAAAAGGGATTCACAAGGTAATGTGGAAAGACATAAGGCTCGTCTTGTCGCTAAAGGGTTTACTCAAAAGGAAGGCATTGATTACAAAGAAACATTTTCACCGGTATCCTCTAAAAATGCTTTTAGGATCATTATGGCTTTAGTGGCACATTTTGACCTTGAGCTTCATCAAATGAATGTAAAGATGCTTTTCTCAATGGTGACATTGAGGAAACTATCTATATGAAGAAACCAGAAATGGTGACTGATTCGGATCAAACTAGTCAACTAGTTTGTAAACTTAAGAAATCCATTTATGGGCTCAAGCAAGCATCTCGTCAATGGTACTTAAAATTTAACCAAGTTATTCTTTCATTTGGTTTTGAAATGAATCTTGGTGAAGATTGTGTGTACCATAAGTTCAGTGGGAGTAGGTTTATATTTTTGGTCTTGTATGTGGATGACATTTTACTTGCTAGTAATGATAAAGACCTTCTTAAGGAAACCAAGAAATTTCTCTCAAACAAATTTGAGATGAAAGATTCGAGAAGCTTCTTTTGTATTAGGAATCCAAATACATCGTGATCGCTCACGAGGTATGTTAGGATTATCACAAAAGAGCTATATAGAGAAGGTATTACAAAGGTTTAGCATGGAAAATTGTAAACCACATGACACCCCGGTCTCTAAGGGAGATAAGTTCAGTCTAAATCAATGTCCTAAAAATAATCTTGAATCCAAGTATATGGAAAATATCCCTTACGCATCGGCAGTAGGAAGCCTAATGTATGCTCAAGTCCGTACTCGCCCAGTATCTTGCTTTTATTGTTGGCATGCTTGGGCGATATCAAAGCAATCCGGAAGAGAACATTGGGTCGCAGCCAAAAGAGTGATGAGATACTTACAAAACACGAAGAACTACATGCTTACATATACAAAGTCGGATCATCTTGAGATCATTGGTTTTTCCGATTCTGACTTTGCTGGATGCCAAGATAGTCGCAAATCGACATCGGGTTATGTCTTCACTTTGGCCGGTGGAGCGATATCTTGGAGAAGTGCCAAGCAAACATTAGTTACTACTTCCACCATGGAAGCCGAATTTGTTGCTTGCTATGAGGCATCCAATCAAGCTATATGGCTGCGAAAATTCATAGAAGGGCTGCGAATTGTCAAAGGTGTCAAAGACCGCTTAAGTTATATTGTGACAATCGAGCCGCGGTATTGTACTCCAACAACAACAAGAGTTCATCTAAATCTAAGCATATAGATATTAAGTTTCTTGTTGTGAGAGAAAGAGTACAAAATGAACAAATAGAAATAGAACTTATTGGTACAAACTCCATGTTAGCGGATCCATTTACTAAGGCGTTATCTCCTTTAGTATTTCACGAGCATGTTGCTCATATGGGTGTAATGACTTTTGATAATGCCTAAATCAGTGGGAGTTTTAAATATTTCTATTTCCTTGTGTTGTTTTCATTTAAATTGATCTCATTTGGTTAAAGTAGGACTAGTTGGAGAATATATATATGCATTCTTCATATATATTCATTAATTTTCCATGCTACATATCTATACTTTATCTATGTCATTTAGTTGGATATATATATGTGATTAATGTGGTTTTAGTTGCGAATCAATTACAACGAATGCCCCTTTAGTCCTTATACTTATATGACTAATGGACGGGATTGTTTTCGAATGACAACAAAGTGCACATAAGGGTTGTCATTTGTGTTATAAATATGATTGAAGAAATTTATTAAGTGAAGGTATATGTTATAATAATCCAAGTGGGAGATTGTAAGAACATGGATTAATATAACATATAAATACTTAATAATATAATGATCAATATTATAACATATGGTATAAAGTATAGAACTCAATATAATATGTAGAATTTCATAATATAAGTATGCCATTAAATGATGGGCATAATGGTAATATCTTATATATCAATAGGTGTAGTCCCTAAATGAAGTGTTCCTTGGATTCCTATATAAAGGCCTATCCATCAAGCCTATGAATCACTAGTCATTTACATTCTCATTCAGTCAAAACTCTTCCTAAGTACTTGAAGATCAAAGAGAGTAAAGGGCACTCATCATTTAGAAGATCTACTCCTCCATAATTTAAAGTCTATCTTCTTACTTCATCCTCTTTATTCAAGAACAAGAACAAGACTAAGAACAAACATGGAATCACAAGGTATTTACACGCTTCCGTCTTCTTCTTCTTCTCTTCTTAATCTAGTAATGAGTCGGTTCATATTTAATGGATCGTAATTGTTCCAACACCAATCTCTTATGGGTCGTTATCACCGAGCTACATGTCCACAATATATAGGGTGTCTGCCCCAACTGACTTATGCCGGGGGTCTAAGCCCGACTCCATATCGGTCGATACATCGACCTCCCCCTCTCCACCTATGACTTATACTTAGGGGGCGTGTTCAATGGGCTCCATCGACCCATACCCATCAATAGGGACCATTCCCACTCCTTCCTTGGGGAGAAAAGTGTTTATGTCTTCAGCCTCCTTCTCACGGCTAGCCCGAGCATTGGCGGCCCCATGCGCCTTCATGTTTCTCCTCCTATCACCCATGTCGACTACGCGATTCATATTAGCCTCCTATTCGGCGGTTAGAACTGCACAATCAAAGGGAAAAAAGTTAGCAAAGAGATAAGCGAGAAAAATTATGAGATTTAAAGAGAAAGCAAGTCAAATACTTAACCGCCACAGTGAAACAAATTTCTGCAATGGTCGGGCTTCTTCTTACAGAAATGGAATTGGGACTCAAACATTTCTCTCTCATGTATCACCCAATCTGGGTATCTAAGGCTTCTAATGATTGGCACTAGGGGAGCTACCTCCCCATCTCCTCTTAGCATCATCCCAGCCTGGATGAAAAAGTCCTTATCCGACCCAAGTGCGGCCCAGCTAATGGTGCTCTTCTGAGCTACCAATGTCAACCTACGAGTGAGTTCATCACTCCACTATGGGACCCAGTATTCTTCCTCCTTCATGGGAGGTGTATCAGCCTCAGGCAAGGGGAACTCCCATCCCTTCCTAGTCTCCAAAAGGATCATATGGGTATTCCACCCATAAACTTTATCGGGCAAGTTAGTGAACAGCTTTGAGGCCTTAGCATTGGCCGGGGTACTAATGCCAAAGGTTTTGTCGTTCTGCAAAAACTTTAAAAATCTCCTAAAGACATGCATACACGGCTCGTACCCAATGAACCTGCACACCATGTAAAAGCATACTAAAACCCTAACGGTGTTGGCGCCCAATTGCAAGGGGACATCGGCCAAGTACTCAAGAAATTCACATATGAAGGGGTCTAGGGGTAGGCATAGGTCGGCCTCAAATTGGCCATAAAAGAAGGATACCTTGGCCAGATTCAGACCCTAATGGATCCAAGATTGGGCTTTACTTTGCCTCTCGGTGAAGTGGGTCAGGTGGAAGTCGTCTCTGGAGACCTCGAAGAAGTCGTGCAAAATTTTGATACGGGATTCAGAGTTCTTCCACCCTATCACCGGTTTGGGGGCCACATATCCTCTCTCATTGCGACCTGGAACAAATTTTGAGCAGAACTTGTCCACTATGTTTCCTGAGGGGCTTGACGAAGTAGAAGCAGTAGTTTGTTGAGCTGCCATATCTACAAAAGACACAGAAACAAGGGAATCAATCCTAATCGAAGTATGTTCTGAACTACCTATGGGCGACCTTGATACCCTTAGGAATGCTAACCTCTCTTTAGGAAAAGAGGGTTTATTAGACTTAATGTAAAAGATTATCAGGTGGTATATCATTTTATTGAAGAGACGGAAACGAATAATCCGTGGATCATCCGCCTCTAAATTTCCCATACTCTCACTAGCTGAAAACCCTACCTCTCCATAGAACAAGCTCCACCTATCTAAAAGGGTAACTCCTTTCAGGTCAATTCCCTCCATGGACCCTTTAACCTTTTATAAATCCTAAGGTTTATGGAGTTATACCCATGCCTAACACATAGCTCGAAGCCGAAGTTCCTAGCCATGGCGGAATAAAAGGATAAACTTGAAATTAAACCTAAGTACAGAGGAATTGAGGGGTACCTTGACTGATTTGAGGAAGAGGGAATTCAAAGGTAAAGCGGAGAGCTCGATTACGCCAGAAAATCAAATTTCTTGCTTTTGTTCTCGCTGGTAGCTTGAGTTGTTAGGGATTGTAAAGTTTGAAAAGGAAAATGATTTTTCCTTTTATATGTCTCCAAAACCTTACCGGAATTGGAAAGGGTAGGTGACATAACCGTTCATTATGTCAGTAATTGTTCCGCAACGGTTCCCAAGACAGTTGTCCAATCGCCAGAACCGTACCATTATTATGGAAATTACGGTGAATTAAACAGTGTGTCCAACTGTCAAAAATCAATGGTCGAGAGCGACCTACATCTACTCAATCGACCATCCAGCAGCGAGCTCCACAAGCCATCACATAAATTTTTTATAACTTCATGTTCGACAAAGTCAACACAGAAAGTTGGGGGCCACTGAACGGAATAAAAGTGACGGGCTAGGTCCAACGAACTGAGCCCAACATTCTAGACATCACAAAGACTCTACTATTGAATGGGCCAGTCCAGTTAGCACAACGCCCACGGCTCAACGACAAAGATCAGTCGACCTAGCTTATTGTCCGACCATCATTGATCCCGACCTAGCTTCGTCCGACATATGATCATCAAATTATACAATTTCTATCTGGCTAAGGCACAAAGGCAGATCGGTCTTGATTACTCAAGCGACCTCGACCTACAGAAACGTGCGTCCATCTACGATCACAGAGATCGTTACACCTACATTGTCTCCACAATTTAAGGGATTCAACACGATCCTACAATCACAGAGATCGTATATTTTGAGATTACATTATTAAATACAATTTCATACAAGCTAATAACACTATATCTAATCATTACGTCGAAGGATTTTAGCCGAAAATCAATTCAATTAATCGTTTGTTTGTGATTTCAGATTACATTTGACAGGAATCAACCTATTGATATTGATGTAGTAAACTGATTTGGATCTGTGGTTAATTGTACATAGTACACACTACTTGATTAATTGTTTATAAGTAATAATAGAAAAATAGAGCAAAGTGGCTCATCAGGTTCCCAAATGGTTCATACTGTATGTTGGTAGCGATTAGGGAGTTGCATAATTAAATATAAAAATGCCCTCTTGGTGGAAGGATCAATAATTATAAGTAAAAGGTCGGTGGAATTAAATATACACTAATCCAACTTTTGTTTCATATTTTCTCCTTTACTTTTTAATGTAGCTAATTGACATATAGACTAGACATGTTTAAATGGTTTCGGTTTTGGTTTCCAATTTTGGAATTGTCGGTTCCTAATTTTCAAATAACTGAAATCGTATTTGAACCATATTAATTCGGTTTCCGATTTTATTCGTCGATTTCGATTCCATCGATTCCATCACCATCTAACTTTTTTTTTTTAAATTCAAATCTCTTAAGACAGTATAGACTATACCTCTGTAGTCTATATTACAACATTTATCTAAATTCTAGTCTAATTTAAATAAAACAACACTATACTACAAGTACAAATACTAAATAAATGCTAAATATTACATTTAACTTACCTTGATCAATCGCCGGTTCCCGGTTCCCTGTTTCGGAACCGCCGGTTCCCGGTTCCGCCGGTTCCTCGGTTCCCAATATGGTGGATTCGTATTCGAACCGTTTCAATCCGGTTTCCGGTTACGTTCGGTTTTCGATTCCGGCGGTTTCCGGTTCTCGCCGGTTCCCGATTTCGGTTCTACCCGCCCGTTCCGTCGGTTTTCGGTTCTATTTGGACATGTCTAATTTAGACACAGGATTGGTGATCAACAGAGATCTGGAGTTCCGGTATGAGCTTTTTAACAAGTTTCATAGGGAGCTACCCTATTTATATGTCAATTGAGATAGTTTTAACATTTTATCTATTTTAATAAAATAAAATTTTAAACATTGAATTAGTGTTAAACCTGACAAAGCTCGCTTGATATACTCCTATATCGTTATAAAAACATGATAACTTTTTTTTTTTTTTTTAATCTCTATAAGATCTACTCTTTACTAAAGAGTTTTTTAAAGATTTACAAAATGACCAAATTTTCATAAAATAAAGAGCTCAAAAGCTTTACATTGTGGATACTCTTAAGTTTCATAATTTCTCATACGAACCTCTAGTCACTAGTTGTTACACTATTTTAAATTAATATTCATTTTAATAAACTTTTGTTTCAAAATAAATGTTCATTTTTTAACAAACTTGTCGCTAAATGTTTTTTTCACCAAAATTTTTACCGATCATTTTATAATTGTAAAATTAAATATGTATTAAAATGGATAACAAGAAATTATGTATATTTACCATTTAATCGTATAAATAGTAAATATATTAATCCCCTAAATGATTTGGATATTCATTTTTATTTTTTTATTTAAATAATCTTGAAACGAGAATAATGTCCCAAAATAAAATAAATGACAAAAGAATATTGTCATTTACCACCTTAGGAGAAGGATGGAGAGTGGAGAAAGCCTCCATCCGGGTTTATTTGGGCTTGGGTCAGTTAGTGGGCTGGATGTATTTTGCATTGTGCTATATGTGAATGGGTTAACTGCAGTGTAGGTTCAACCAAAATGTATGTATTTTGTATTTCCAAAAAATTTGCACTACAAGGCCGAACATACTCCCTCCGATCCAAAAAAAATAGTATTTTTTTTTATCTAATTTAATTTTATGAAAATTTAGATATCTTTATTTAATTTAAAATTATTATTATTTTACCATTAACAAATTAATTGAATTTTTTAACGAATGTTATAAATAATCGCTTACAATAAGAATAAATAGTTAATTATATATATGTTCCATCTTGAGGCCAATTTTTTCATTTTTTTTTTACCATTATTATGTATGTAATATTGTGTGTTATTAGTGTTCTAATGGCTATATAATCGTTTATGATAATGATGATGTCAGTTTATAATCATTGAATGAATTGTATCACAATTTAATACACATATAAATAATCGCTTACAATAAGAATAAATAGTTAATTATATATAAAATTCTTGATTTAACAGAAATGAAGAATGAAGTGTTCATAATTATGGGCCAAATAGCTTTTCCTAATGATAATTAAGAATCATTCTTTATATACAATTATGTATTTTCTATTGTTTGTATTATTTATTTTTCTATTAATACCATTACTTTTGTATTATTTTTTTTATTTGATGTAACTATAATAGCTTGAGAATCACTGCACCTTTTGTATAAATACTTATTTTGTGAATAATCATATTTGAATTTTTTCCTTCATAAAATTCCTTCACAAGCTCTCCATAACATTTCACATCTCATGCTATAACTTCTAAATGGTATCAAAAGCTTTTCAATCCAAACTCTCTCCACCCTTCCGCTCAACCAATTTCTCCAATGGCCTCTCCTTCAAATGTTCCTCCTAGTTAGAGATATTATCAGAGCAGGTCCTTACACGTGCAGGTCCAACGGCCCACAATGTTACTCCGCGCCATCCGATTGATAAGTCCACGTTTTAAGCCTTTGACAAAGTCTGGCTACACGTGAGGAGGCGTGTTAGAGATATTATCCCACATTGGGAATTGACAAACCTTGCCTATAATATATAAAGATTCTGGGTCACTCCCCTTAGCACCAATTATTTTTAAGATGGAACCTCAGACTTTAAGACTCCTCACCTCAAAATTAACCCACAAAACCCCCCCTTGTAATTTCCTTCTTAAATGAATTATTTTTTCTTCTAAGTTTTCATCATTCTCTCCTTTGTTTTCTCTTTCTTATTTTGTATCAAGAGTTTTTTATTCAAACCCACCACATCCCTTGCTTCAACCACAAAAAATAAAAATTGGTCATCTTCGCCCCTATTACCTAATTGCTTCCGTTGCTCTTCTTCTTCATCTTTTTTTTTTTTAACTTTTAAAATTATTGTTTTGTTTTTTCTTCCAGCGGAGAAAAACAATTAGCCGATGCTATTGCGTCATCTCGTTCCTCTTTTTTGTCACTTCAAATTGACGATACTTTTGTTCTCTCTTTTCCCTCTTTGGCCACTTCAAATTGGCGATGCTATCATGTAATATTCTTGTCCTCTATTGACCTCTCAAATTGACGATGATATTGTGAAACCTCCTTCTCCTATCTCTCTAAAAAAACACCTTCCTTATAGGGAACTGTCAAAATTGTTTTGTCTCACCATAACTTCAATGAAAAATCCAAAATCTCACCATTCTTGTAGGAAATTGCCAAAATTATTTTGGCTCACCATAACTTCAATTAAAACCCCAAAGCCTCACACTTCCCGTAGGGAACTGCAAAAATTGTATATACTTGTCTCACCATATTTCAATAAGAAAATTCAAACCCACCTGTAGGGATGAACTCCTAATTATACAAGGTGACTCCACGTGTTTGGCCCACAGATGAGTTAAACTCCTACTTGTACAAGGTGACTACAAGTGCTTTACCCTTAACTGATCTCCAGGCTCACACTCTGCCACACAACTAGATACATAACCAACTCCACTTGCTCGCTAGACACTGGTTCGTGTCATTACTTTTCAAGATTGAACTTATATAAGAATTGTCCATCTTGCGAGGGCATACTAAAGATATTAAAAATCCTTCTTTACATATAATTCTATATTTTATATTGCTTGTATTGTTTATTTTTATAATAGAATTATTATTATATCGTTTCGTTATATCTACAATATCTTGAAAAATACTACACATTTTGAATAAATATTTACTTTGTAAATAATAATATTTGAGCGTCTTCATTTTTGAAATTCCTGCACAACTTCTACGTAACCTTTTTACATCATTATATGCTATAAGTTCTACAACTTTAACTCAAGGTATATGAATTATTAAGTAAAATAAAATGAGGAAATTGAAATTCATGTAGTATATAAATTGAAATTATTGAAGTGATAATAAAAGATAAAATGTTGCTTATGTCATTCACTCTGTCCTTTGTGGTGTTTGACTTCCGCACTTGTTTTTTAACTTATACAGAGTACTGTATTTACTTTCATCATATAAAGTAAATAAAAAAAAAAAGGAAAGGGGGGATGAAAGTAAAATAAGATTAAAAAGAGATGAACAAAAACAAACCACCCTCTCATTGTTCATTTTAGTAATAATATTTCACTCAAACTCAATTGAATTGTTTGCTCAATTATAGCTGTATGTACCTTTGTGGGGTTTTTATTATTATACTTCCTACTTTGTTTGGCGGGAAAATGATGTGCTAGCAAATTAACTCATTACCACAAATCTACCTTTTTTCAGGTTGGAGACAAACAAAGAAATGGAATTTAAGCTTTTTTGCATTATAGTCGTTGTAGAGAGAAATGGATCCGAGACAACCAGTCGACTTTTATAATAGTAACATAATTTATATTTTTACTTACTAAAAGTTACATGTTCTAATAAATGAGCAGTAATTTAAAAGTTGAACGAAAACATTATAACATGAATTATTTATATATTATAATAACATAAAATATATTGTTGGATGTGATGGCTCAATGTCCTGACAAAGAGGCCGACGTCCTCTGATGGCCGCCTGAAAATGCGTGAGGTGTGCGCTTCAAAGACAGTAGGTTGACCTGTGCCCGAACAAGTCCCAGGCGGGCGCCTGGATTTTGGCGAGGCGGGCACCTCAGATCCGGTGGGCGATTGCGTTGCTGAAGCAGCGAGAGGCGAGCGCCTGAAAGGAGGCTAGGCGAGCGCCTGGCGGGCCGAGGCTGAAAACGTTTTTGGGCTTTTTTATTCGTTTATCTTTATGGGCTAGGGTTTATCTTCTTAGTATATAAGGATTGTAACCCTATCTAATTAAGAGATTATTGCACAAAATAATAAAAGTGGCAGTCGCGATTCATAACCCCAACTCGATCTTTTTCTCTTTCAATTCTCAATTGCTTTTGTGATTTGTTATTGTTAATTGCTTTCGCTGCATTATACAACATATATCTTACAAAAAAAATCTGACTGTTGTACAGTTTCAAATTTGGAGATAAAAGGGTCAGCCAACTCATTACTCACTCACATGCTTATGACTTTGGGAGTAGCATTTAAAGTTAAAACTTAAAAAAGAAAGAAAGAAAGAAAGAAAAGACACTAAGACTTTGTGAAAGAGTCAAGATTTAACTCTTCTGAAGAGTTTGTGCAAAACAACACAAAAGAGGTTAAAGTAAAGAGAAAAATAAAAACATCTGAGAAGAATATTAATAAAGGGAGATCTAAGAAGAAAGAATAAAATTAAGATTGGGATTGGGAGATAGAAAAAAGTTTAAGTATGTGATATGAATTTTTAGTGCTATCAACTCAACCAATTTGTTTTTGGACTGTCTGTCTGTCATCCACCACCACATTTGCACCCACTTTCCCTTACAAGACATGCCCCTTTTCTCACTATCTCATCATGCTTCACTTCTCTTCCCACCATTTTCACCTCCTCTTTCGTACACACACATTTCTCTGGGGATGTAAATGGTTCAGTTTGGGCCAAATTACAGATCGAACCACTAATTATCGGTTTGAAAAATTTCAAATCGAATCGAATCATGAAAAAATTCAAATCGAATCGAACCAATTTTCTATGATTTGGTTCAAACCGCGGTTTGATTTTATGGTTCAAACTGCGGTTTGATTTTAAGGTTCGAACCGCGGTTTAAACCACAATTTAAATCGGTTCAAAACATGAAATAGAACATTACTTAAACCATTAATTAGAACATGATTTCAAACTATACAATTTATTGTTATTTTTGTTTGAATTTTTCAAACATAATATACATAAGAGATTCAGTATTTAAACACAACTTGAATTGGGTTTTAATGTTTATGATAACAACATGTCATTTGAGTAATTGTAATGATATGTGCTAAAGAGTGAATTAACATTATTACAAGAAGATTAACAATATGGGCTAAAACCCATTAATAGAATTAAGAGTTTTCAAATCTAAATATAAGGTGAAAATGAAAGATATACATATCTACGGTTAATATTGAACGGTTTGGTGATTTGGTTTATTGGTTCGGTTTGGTGGTTCGGTCTTGCGGTCTCGAACCGTGGTTTGGGGGTCTAAACCGCAGATCAAACCGAACCACACGGTTTGACAATTTTTGAAATCGAACCTAACCACTATTGCTTGAAAATCGAACTAAACCGCATGATTTGATTTGGTTCGATTTCGAACCGCGGTTTAAACCGAACCACTTACACCTCTACATTTCTCTAGCTTTGTCGATCCGTTTCACGTGTGCGTAAACTTATTTTTTTTTTCTTCATTCATTCGTCTCACATGGGTGGTGTGAATTTCCCAAAATTGCAAAATTTTTATCATTTTATATTCAATAAAATTCACTTGTAATACTCACAATAATAATTCACTTATTATCAATTTCACTCATTTTCTCTCATATTTTACTTTTTATACTAACAACACCTCGTTCACTTATTCTCTCTCCTCTTATTATACTATTATTCCTTACTTATTGTTTTCAAAATTTTTGTTCACACTCACGTGAGACAGAGGGAGTATATATGTATTTTCTCTATCACACTCGAAAATGTACAAAGTTGGTATTGCACAAAAATTAAGGAGAGTGTATAGTATAGTAAGTGTTGTTGGTATGAAAAGTGATGTAGAAGAGAGAAAATTGGATAGAGAATAGTTATTGTTTACTCCCTCCGTCCCCGTTCAAGCTTCACCATTTTGATGTTGGCACAAAATTTAAGAAAAGTGTTGAGTGGAAAATGGTTGTGAGAAAGAATAAGTGAGTGGGTAAGACAAGTGGGACCCATAATTTAAATGTATGAGGAAGAAAAGTTAGTGGGTATGACAAGTGGGACCCATAATTTATGAATGTGAGTATGAGAAGTGGAGTATGTATAATAGAATATTAATAAAAAATTTCCATTTTAGGAAATGTGAAGCTTCTATCAGGACACCCATTTGGGTAAAATGTGAAGCTTCGGACGGAACGGAGGGAGTATATAATAAGTGGGTCTCACAAGTAAAACATTATTAAAAAAATCTATTTTAAAAATGTATTTTATTAAATAGGACATGCATCAAATAAAATGGATGGTTTTTCAAGTGGAAGAGAGAATTTTAGATGCGAAGCAATTTAAGTTTACGAGGCAATTGTATGGGATGGATGTCAAAAGATGATAGTGATTTTCCTGAAATCTGCTCTGTTCATCTCTATCCTATAATGATTTTAATGATTTATTTTCATTTTCATCATTATCAATGTTTACTTCATTACTTCCTCTTGTCGACTCTTCTTCATTCCTTTCTTTAATCAGAAATTTAATGATTTTAATTTAACAATTTTAAATACGACACTATCTTTTTGACCAAACATAAACAACAATGAAAAGGAAAACTACAATGAAATTATGAAAAATATAGAATATAAACAGGACAGTCTTAAATACTGAGTTTAAGATGTTGGAATATTTGATACATGTGGTATGAAAGTCCATAGTTCTATGATCTTGGAGCGTCGTGGGTTTGGACTGAATTTGGCTAAGGGAAAAACACGTCGGAGGTTCTGCCATGGAGGGCGGCCGCGCCATGGTCAAGGGCGGCCGCGCTTGTGTGACGAGAACTCACCAAAAGTTTCTGGAGCTCAGCGCGGTCGCGCTAGCCTCGAGGGCGGCCGCGCTCGTGTCGATTCTGGTGTTTTTTTTTGGCCGAATTTGAGCAGTTTTTAAGTCTCATTAAGACTTAAAATCCTAATTTACCATACATATAAATACTCTATGAAAACGTGAGTTTTTGTGGGAACATATTTATGTTTCCTTATTTAATTTGTCTTCTATTATGGTAAGAAGATTTTGAGACTTTCATGGAGATTTATAAGTATCTTATTTTTATTAAGAGATTGTAATTATGTAAATATCTTTTATTTATGTACATAGTTTTATATTAGGACTAACCTACTAATATTTGATTTCCTTGTGAGTGTGTTATATGTTTTCATATAGAAAAAGGAATCTCACAAAGGAAGAGGTCGATTGCATGAAGATCTTCTCAATGGTGCATTATAAATACAAGGCATTCAGCACAATGAGAAGCTACGGTTTTTAGAGAGAAAAACATACATTCTTCATTGTATTCGATTGAGTTGATTTTAGGTTGTGAGCTTACATCCGTAACTCACATCTAGGTTTTCATAAAGTTCTCTTGTTTTACTTCTGATTGAATAAGTCCTACTTGGGAAAGGGAGTTGTTCATATCATAGAAAGGTGATTAGAACTTGTTTAGTATTTTCATATTTTAGTTTTTCACTTATTTATTTTTGTAAAAAACATAAGTTTTTATAGTGAAAAGGTTTTTGGGCGTAAGCCTAGTTTGCTGATCACACAGATCAGTAAGCGTATATAACTCTTGAGTTATTGCATTTAATTTACTTTTATTTACTTTATTCCGCTGCATTATCTGTGGATGTGTGGACAGTTGTGAGACACATCTGTACTTACATCCTTTGCCTATTGCGTGATCCAAGTTTCCTAGCTACACGAAACTTTCAATTGGTATCGAGCCAACTCTCGAAATATTGCGAGTGTTGATCCGAGAAAGTGTAGTCATTATGGAATGCCAAAATCACCAAAATAGGCCTCTGTCTTGGATGGCACAAATTATTCTCTTTGGAAGTCTAAGATGCGAAATTACATCAAAAGTATTGATGAAAGAGCTTGGATGTGCATTCTTGTTGCATGGCAACCTCCTACTTGTGGAGAAAAAGCCATCTTACGGTGTTGGTGAGTCCTTCTTTGAAAGAAAACACGAAGAACAATGGACTCTTGATGAAATACAAGGCAAATTACAATTCAAAAGCCATGGGTGCTATTTCCGACCATGTTTACGGGAATATGTACAAGCTTATAACAAATGAAAGTATAGCCAAATCTGCTTGGGATATTTTGCAAACTCAATGTGAGGAGCACCAAGTGTGAAGGCTACCAGGCTTAGGATTTTAATGGATAGGTTTGAGTTACTTCGAATGGAAGAAACTGAGGATATTGTGTCTTATCTTTGCTAAGATTCATGAGATTTCAAATGAATGCACAAGTCTAGGAGAATCTATCTCCAATGCAAGACTTGTTAGTAAAATTCTAAGAACCTTGCACGAGAGGTTTAACATTAAAGTAGGCGTGATTGAAGAAACAAAGGACACAAATACTGTAGGTCTTGACACCATCATAGGAATCTTGACGTGTTTGAGCTTAACCTTGAGGCTCGGAAGAAAAATAAAACACACAGTCTTGCCCTTAAAAGTCTTTGCTTTCTACCAAAAGAGCTTGTGGAATTATCCTCTGAAATTGACAAGTCTAATCTTGAAGATGAGGATGTAGCTTTTATTTTAAAGAAATTCAGTTCTATCTTGAAAAATAGAAGGATAAGCAAATTCCCCAACGGACCTACTTCGATGCTTTGAAAAGCCAAAACCTAGCAACGACACTTGGATTCAAGAAACCAAGTTTTGAAAATAAATCATCCGAATACGTCCAATGTAGGGCATGTCGTGGATTTGGTCATTATGCCAATGAGTGTGCTAATACACTTAAAAAGAAGGGAATGAGCTTAAGCTTGCTACCCTTAGTGACGGTGAGGATGAGGAAGAAGAAGTGGCTAATATGTCTGTCTTAAATTGCCACTCGTGTTTAATGCTTTTTGCGAGATATAGAAGAATACACTTCGAAAAACCCTTGGATGTGGGCTCGGTTGTGTACACATCCGGTGTCACATCTGAACTGGAGCCGAAGCTGTTTCTCTATAAAAGGAGAATCGAGATGATGAAGATGAAGAGAGAGACATTCCCTATGAGGAACTCTTTGCCACATACAAGGAGCCGCATACGTATTGGATGAAAAGATTGGACAAAATTGAGGTACTTGTTAAGGTAAACAAATCTCTGTCGATAAATTGGTACGCTTGTGAAGATGAAAAAATTTGTACTTTCAAAAGAAAATGATGCTCAAAAGGATACCATTGCAAGACTTGAAGTTCTTGTGACCAAAAGAGAAGTTGACCTTGAAAAATTCAAGAATGAATGTGAAAAAGCCGATAATACTTTTACTAAGTTAAATAAAAGTAAAATGAAAATGGAAGAAGCTTTTTCCATGGGTCAACGTGACAAAATTGGTATAGGTTTTGAAAATAATTTTTGTAAAGGAGGGATATGAGGGTTCTACCTCTAAAAGTGTGAAAAAACAAGCTTTTAAAGAAAAATCATTACGAGTGAGAAGAGACCAAGAAAGCAGGCATTACATTTTGCCATTACCGCCTAGCTCCCGGTCACATTAGGCCCTTCATTTACAAACTCAAGGCCGATAAAAAATGCGGTAATTTTAAACGGCCTCGAGATGTGTGAGAAGATGTATGCACATCCTAACACACATCCAGTCAATACCGAGACCTCTGCAACCCAAAAGAAAGCATTAAACGGTGGGTAGCCAAACCAATTACCACATGCAATGTTGTCTACTCTTCCCTCAAGAGTCGTCTCTCGGCTCTTGGTATTTTGATAGTGGGTGCTCTAGGCACATGACTGGAAACCAAGCAGTCCTTCTTGACTATGAAATAATAAATGGAGGGAAAGTAAATTTTGGTGGAGGTGCTCAAGGAAAGATTGTTGGGAAAGGAACCCTAGATGTCAAGGGTCTCCCAAAATTGCACAATGTGTACCATGTGGAAGGCTTGAAAGCCAACCTAATAAGTATCAGTCAACTATGTGATGATGACCTATTTGTGAAGTTTGATAAGCACTTGTGTGAAGTGTTTGATAAGTATAATAAATGTGTGTTTACTGGTTCTAGATCTGCTGATAATTGTTACCAATTTGGTGACAATCTTTCTTGCCTAAGCTCAAAAGCTAATGATGTCAATCTGTGGCACCAAAAATTAGGGCATGCTAGCTGTAGAACTCTGGAAGAACTTCAAAGGTTTGAAGCCATTAAAGACCTCCCTAACCGAACTTCAAGAACACGATGTACGTGGTTCATGTCAAAAGGGAAAACAAACAAAAGCATCACATAAAAAGGTCCAACAATGCTCCACAACTAGATGTTTGGAGATGATTCACACTGATTTAATGGGACCTATTGAAGTAGAAAGCTTTGGTAGGAAAAAGTATGCCTTTGTGTGTGTTGATGATTATTCTAGGTACACTTGGGTAATGTTCTTAAGAGAAAAGTCGAAACAATTGGAGAATTCAAGAATTGGTACAAAAGAGTTAGAAATACGTATGGCCTTAAGGCCGTGAGGATTAGGTCGACCGTAGCACCGAATATGAGAATCAAATGTTCACCAATTTTTGCAATTCTAAGGGAATCACTCATGAGTTTTACGCACCAATCACCCCACGGCAAAATGGAATTCTTTGAAAGAAAGAATAGAACTTTGCAAGAAATGGCAAGGGTCATGCTAAGTTCAAAGAACTTGTCCAAAAAGTTTTGGGCGAAGCTTTAAACACTTGCTTGTCACATTGGCAATAGGGTGTTTCTAAGGATTGGTAGCACTGTCACCCCATATCAAATTCTCCTTGGAAAGAAACCAGCGTAAAATATTTTCATGTGTTTGGTTGTGTTTGTTATATTCTCAATGATAGAGAATACTGTCCAAGTTTGATTCAAAGAGTGACAAAGCAATTTTCATGGGATATTCCACAAACGGTAGAGCTTACGAGTTTTCAATCTCAAAACTAAGACCATTATGGAATCTGCTAATGTTAAATTTGATGACTCACTTGATCTTAACCTCAAGGCTGCCGAGGATGATGTTTCGGGTTGCTTCTTTGGATTGGAAGGATGAAGAAACGAGTCTTTGAAAAAGCAAAAGAAACTTCAGTCTTTGTTAAAAATGATGAATCGACAAGGATGTAACCAAGGATGTGGACACATACGCCTCCACATACGAACCCACATCTGCACCCACATCCACTCAAACTCCTGTGGCGAGGACGGTTCCTCGATTACGATCGGGATGATGCTCCGAGAAGACAATGTGAATGGGTGTGTGGATAGGTCAAAGGATATCCCTTCAAAAATCCAGAAAATCCACCCCACTTCACAAGTTGTGGGAGATGTGCATGCTCAAGTGAGAACTAGACAAAAGGACAAAGTTGATTATAGAAAGATGGCTGGTTTATGGAGTTGCTCCTCAACATACTCCCAGGTAAGCTTTTGTTGTTTTGTTTCTAAAATTGAACCTAAGAATGTTCTTGAAGCATTGAAAGATCTTGTTGGATTATGGCTATGCAAGATGAATTAATTCAATTTGAAAAGAATGAGGTATGGACTCTTGTTCCTAGACCCTCACATGGTAATGTAATAGGAACCAAATGGATTTTTAAGAACAAAGCGATGAGCAAGGTGTGATAACTAGAAATAAAGCTAGGTTAGTTGCTCAAGGTTATACTCAAATTGAGGGAATTGACTTTGAGGAGACATTTGCTCTGTTGCAAGAATTGAGTCCATTAGGCTTTTGTTAGCCATTGCTTGTTACCTCAAGATTACTCTTCATCAAATGGATGTCAAGAGTGCCTTTTTAAATGGGATATTAAATGAGGAAGCCTATGTTGAACAACCTAAAGGCTTTGTGGACTCCAAATACCCTAATCATGTGTATAAAGCGAAGAAAGCTACGTATGGGCTAAAGCGAAGCCCCTAGAGCTTGGTATGGTAGGTTATTGACCATTTGCTTCAACTAGGATTCAAGAGAGGTGAGGTTGACAAAACCTTGTTTGTGAGAAGAAATAAGAAAGAGATTCTTGTGGCACAAATCTATGTAGATGACATTGTGTTTGGATCAAATTACGATCCAATGCTAGGCTGAATTTGTGGATAGCATGACTTCCACATTTGAGATGAGTATGGTAGGTGAGTTGAACTTTTTCTTAGGCTTACAGATTAAGCAATTCAAAGATGGCATGTTCATTTCACAGTCTAAGTATGCCAAGAATCTTGTGAAAAAGTTTGAGCTTGAACACTCTTCACATCAAAGAACCCCAATGGGATCTTCCCAAAACTAAGTCATGATTCGATGGTGAGAGTGTTGACCAAACCCTTTATAGAAGCATGATAGGAAGTCTGCTTTACCTCACTGCAAGTAGACGACATTATGTTCGGTGTGTGTCTATGTGCTAGATACCAAGCCAACCCTAAAGTGTCCCATCTTAAAGCCTTGAAAAGAATCATTAGGTATGTGAGTGGGAATTTGTGAACCTAGGTGCATTACTCTAAAGAAACAAACACCAATTTGGTTGGGTACAGCGATTCGATTGGGTGGAAATAGTGATGATAGAAAGAGTACCACCGGTGGATGTTTCTACCTAGGTAATAACCTTGTGTCTTGGTATAGTAGGAAGCAAAATTGTGTGTCTTTATCCTTTCTTGAAATTTGAATATGTTGCCCTTGGGAGTTCTTTGCACACAATTACTTTGGATGAATCAAATGCTAAAGATTATGGATTAAACAGCAAAGTTTTGGCTGCTTTTGTGATAACAAAAGTGCCTTGGACATATCTAAAAATCACTGTCCAACATTCTAGAACAAAGCACATTGATATTAGACATCATTTCATTAGAGATCTTGTAGAACAAAAAAGCGTATGCGGAATTTGTTGGGACCGAAAATCAATTGGTGATATATTTACAAAGGCATTAGATTTTGAGAGATTTTCCTCCCCGAGGAAGTCTCTTGGCTTGTGTGATATCTAAGGTTGTGAGACCGAGATGTGTCTCACATCCTCTAACACATCTGTAGATTAGTTTAAGCGAAAAAAAAAAAAAAAAAAAAAAAAAAAATCATAAAAAGAAAAATCCAAAAATATCATGCATTAGCACGAAATTTCTCGGTGTGGTCACTTGTGAGTCTTCATCTTTGACATTATTTTTGATCACTTAATTGTGAGTATTTCTGTCCATGTAATCTTTTGATTACTTGGTATAACAACTTCCTAGGTATCTCACGGTGGGTGCTAAAAGAAAAAAATATATATATATGTGAGAAGCATTTGCTTCACCCTTAGTATGAAGCCATACCATTGTGATCAAGTGATTTTCATAAGAAAACTTGAAGTCAAACTTGATAAGATCATTGAGAAAAAGGGCTATCTTTGGGATCAAGTAAAGTGAAAGCTACTCACATTGCAAAAATCCACAACAAAAAATTGGTGGATGCATCCTAGAAATTGTGCGGATTGGATTATTGCTCATTGACTTTTTGTGATCTAAATGTGTCCCCATTTGTGACTCACATCCTATGCCACATCCATAAGGCGAGAATATTTCCTTCACTTGTGTGTTTGCATCATGCTAGGCATATTGCATTTTAGGACATATAGGAGCTTTGTAAATATGTTAGTTAATTAATTTTCTCTCTTAATTTACTCTTTGATTATATAGGTTTTTGATCTCCAATATCTTTCATGAAAAGAAAAGGTGTGTATCAATCCTTGTTTGAAAAGGTTGAAAAATTCTTTTGAGATTCTATTTTAAATAAAGATATGCCGAAGCATTTTTGTTTTCATAAAAATCTTACAAAATCTTGATTTATTTTAATCCCTTATTCTCTTGGAAGGTGCTTGTGTGTTGCAACCTCAAAGGTTTTCTAGCCGTTGGAGGACTCTTAAGGATTTTGAGGTATGTTAAACCTCTTTGAAAAGGGATTCCTAATTTGAGTAGGAAAGGGGGAGCTGTGAGTATTTAATATACCTCACATCCGTCCCATCCCCCATAAACCTTCACAAAACCCTTTGTTCTTCCTCCTCTTTGCACACAATCTCATACTCCTTAGCATTAATTCCCTTTGCACTGTTCAACCAACCCAAATTTCTCTGTTAAATGGCCGAGCATTCGAATATTCAAGAGAAAGACATTCTTGACGTTGCTCCCATCTCGATAGGTAAAGGCGAGGGTTCTGTTGTTTTAAACCCAGTAATTTCCAAATTTCTTGCTGAATTTTCTTCCCCATCACCCTCGTCTGATACAACAATGGAAGCTGCTTCTACAAAATCCCCCACAGTGGAACCTGTTGGTGAAAACCCTAAAGCTCCATCCTCTGGGTGATCCCACCATCGGATGTCGCCATTCTTTGTGGAACCTTCTTCAACTAAGAAGAGGAAGTTGACCCAAGTAAAACCCCCAAAGTCTGCTACAACTCCGGTCCCCCAGGCGTGCTCTTCGTCGATACGGTAGGGTTCGCAAGCCGTCGTAGAGTCTGACAAAACCAAGAACCGATCAAAACCTGGAGGGAAATCTTCAACAGCTATTGTTCTTGAAGAAGAAGAAGAAGATGAGGTAATCATTCCCCTTGTCAGGACTAGGGCTAAATCGTCTATTCCCCCTTCCTCTGTTAGTAGTCCTGTTGTTACTCCTTCTGTAGTTGTTCCCCTTGTTGAATCAGTTATTCCTGATGTTCCTCCCCATGTTGAACCTTTGATCTCTGTTGAGACTGTTCCCCATGCAGAGTCGGTTGAGCCAATTGCTCCTATTCCTCCCATAATTTCTTCTGATCCTATTATATCCCCTATTGTTTCACCTTCTGAGGATATTTTGTGCTGCACTCTGTTGTTGAGCCCTCTGTGCCCTTGGTGTCTAGTCTGTTGAGGACCTTATATCCTTCGGTGATGAAGAGCCCCTAGCTAAAATTTTAATGGATTTAAAGGGTAAGAAAAAGATGGCCGCAATCGACCTTGAGCCTTTTGATGATGAAACTGACTCAAGCTCGATGATGATGATATCGCCTCAGATGAGAACTACAAGCTCGGAAGAGAAGAATTGGATCAGGAAAAAGAAGACCAAGAAATTGATTCCACTGATGCTGATGACACTGAAGTTGAACCCATTGTTGTTCCATTCCCTGTGAAGGATGTGTCTAAGGATGTGCCCACATCTAGACGCACATCTACTCGAAAGAAAGCTGAACAGGGTATGTCATCTTCTGTCTCTCTGGTCTCTACCCTCAAACCCTTTTCTAAAAAGTTTTTATCCAAAAAGGCTGCTGATAGGTTTACTTTAATTTCCTCTAAAGCCTTTGTTGTTGAGATGAAAAGGGATAGGGAGACTTTTTCTAAACTTGGTATGGACAAGTTTTTTGAGGAAAGAGGATTATTTTTGACTGTGGACCATCCCATTCCCTTCTATCCCAAATTGGTTTATGAGTTTTATGCAAATCTGCCTAAGGGATTAGATAAAACTTATCCTCATTCTCCTGGTGTTTATGTTAGAGGAATATTTGTTCAGTTTACCCCTTCTATCATTAATGATTTTCTTGGGTTGTATGATCATTTGGATGAGGTGGTTTCTATTGAGGATGATGATCTTGTGTCTGCAATTACCCATGGCAAGGTAACTTCTTGGCCAGTAAAGCCTAAAGATTTAGGGAGTGGCTCTTTATCCTCCCTTTACTGTTTTCTCCACACTATCTTAGTTGCCAATCTTTGCCCCTCAAATAACAAAACCTCTGTCACTAGGGTGCAAGCTGATCTTCTGTACAGATTGGGACTTAAGAGGCACATTAATTTTGGGGAATTTATCTTTAGGAAAATTTGTGATTATGGTGAGTCTCCATCCAAGAAGTGGTCATTACCTTACCCTTCCTTGATATCCCAAATTCTCATTGCCAATGGAGTAAAGACTGAAAAAGGAGAAGAAAGAGTTGATAATTTTGCCTTATTTAAGGAATCCAAAACTCTGTTAGACCCTAAGCAAAGGCATGTTGATCTCCCTGTGGGTACCTCTCTGAAAATTACTATGCCGAGATGTGGATACATACGAACCCTTATTTGTAGCTCCATTTGATGTTCGGATAAAGGATTTAGATGCTTTGAGATTGCCGGTCTTTGAAGCTCAAGCTCAAGCCTCCACTGCCCATGCCAACAACCTTAAAGCACTTAAGGATAATCTTCTCAAATGGCATGCTTCACTTTCTGCTCAAAAAGGGGGAGATGCTGATGTTGATGCTGCTGCTGCTTTTGGAGGAGATAAAGTTTGGAACACTGCTGTGTCTACTACTAGTTGGAGGGGCTGGGATCTTTAACTTAGGGGGAGAAAAGTTTTTTGAATTGATGGTTTCTAAAGACAATTTTAAATTTCTGCTTTAGTTGGTTAGTTTTTTAAAACAATGGTTTGTAATAGCTTTAAGTAGGACTTGACTGAATGGTTTTTTTTTTGCTTTTGTTTAATGAACTGCTAGTATTCTATTCTAATTCTGTTTTGCAGTTTTTATGTGTGGATGTGTATACACATCTGGACACACATCCATTCAGGGAGAGTTATGTTCTTTCTATATTCTGTGGTCATAATATTATGTTTGTTATAAATCTTTGGTTTTGACCAGAAAGTCCAAAATAGGGGGAGATTGAAAACGTGAGTTTTTGTGGGAACATATTTATGTTTCCTTATTTAATTTGTCTTCTATTATGGTAAGAAGATTTTGAGACTTTCATGGAGATTTATAAGTATCTTATTTTTATTAAGAGATTGTAATTATGTAAATATCTTTTATTTATGTACATAGTTTTATATTAGGACTAACCTACTAATATTTGATTTCCTTGTGAGTGTGTTATATGTTTTCATATAGAAAAAGGAATCTCACAAAGGAAGAGGTCGATTGCATGAAGATCTTCTCAATGGTGCATTATAAATACAAGGCATTGGACAATGAGAAGCTACGGTTTTAGAGAGAAAAACATACATTCTTCATTGTATTCGATTGAGTTGATTTTAGGTTGTGAGCTTACATCCGTAACTCACATCTAGGTTTTCATAAAGTTCTCTTGTTTTACTTCTGATTGAATAAGTCCTACTTGGGAAAGGGGAGTTGTTCATATCATAGAAGGTGATTAGAACTTGTTTAGTATTTTCATATTTTAGTTTTTCACTTATTTGTTTTTGTAAAAAACATAAGTTTTTATAGTGAAAAGGTTTTTGGGCGTAAGCCTAGTTTGCTGATCACACAGATCAGTAAGCGTATATAACTCTTGAGTTATTGCATTTAATTTACTTTTATTTACTTTATTCCGCTGCATTATCTGTGGATGTGTGGACAGTTGTGAGACACATCTGTACTTACATCCTTTGCCTATTGCGTGATCCAAGTTTCCTAGCTACACGAAACTTTCACTCTACTTCCTTCAGTCGTTTTTTATATGAGAGATTGAAGAGAAAATCAATTCTCTTAGTTTCTTTCATTGTTAAATTACTCCCTGTTTGTAGAGATTTGTTCGTGAGATTCAAGGCGACTGAGATAGAACCGCCGGCGATTATCTACATGTGTGCTCATCGTTTGTGGTACGTAATCCGTGATCATTTTATCCTCGGAGAAATTTGCCTGTACCTGAGTTGCATCAATTGGGGGCAATATTTTCTCTTAGGACAGTCTTCCTAAGGCGACTCGATCAACTCACGATAAGTTTTCTAATCGTTTATTTTCTTGTTTTTGTTTGTTTTCCTGATCCCGTTTTTTTTACGATCGTTTTTGCTATTGGCTTGTTAATTGGTACGCTCTTGACTTGATTAATAAAATTTCCTATTGTTAATTAAATTCTTATTTAATTTGTGGTGCTGTTAATTTATTTCCAACATAAGAAACATGAAAATATGAGACATATTGAGTGACTTATATTTTCCTTCATTTATTTATTTTCATTTCTTTCTTTAATAAGGGTAATACCCTCCACGTAGAAAAGAAAAAAATATCGAAAAAAGTACTCCCTTTCCGAAATGAATACTCCATACGTCCCGCTAATATTAGCACAAACACTGTTTGTGCGGGAATTAAAAAATATGATATTTTAATAAAATGTTGTGAGTGTAAAAGAATGAGTGGAGAGAGAATGAGTGGAGGGTGTAATAAATTATAATGGTGTTGTGAGTATTAAAATAATGTAGGAGAGAGAATGAGTGGGGTTGGGTGAATATTTTATTAATATAAAGTTTCCTTTTTGGGAGTGTGCGGATATTAGCGGGACGCCCAAAAAGGAAAGTGTGCTAATATTAGCGGAACGGAGGGAGTATTAATTTTTAATTTTGTTTGACATTGTAAAACAAAAATCGAAAAAAGTACTCCTTTGGAGCAACGGTTAAGTTGCTCCTTTGGTGACCATAAGGTCACGGGTTCGAACCTTGGCGAACAGCCTCTTAGCAATTGTCAGAGGAAGGCTCTAGCAAACCCCCGCAAGGCGGGGAGCGCTTAGCGCACCGGGGTTTGCCCTTCCCCTTTTTATTGTAAAACATTATTTTTAGGCATTTTTAGTAGGATTTGTATACTAATATTCTCAATATATAACATGTGCATCGTGGTTCAAAATGTGAATTAAGATTAGATACATGATAGTTGAAGAGGGATAATTCAATACTTCTTTTGTTTCGAAATAAATGATTAAAAATAGTTCAAAATTGCCTTTAATTAAGAAAAAAATACTCCCTCCGTCCCAATAGTAGCTTCCCATTTTGCCATTTTGGGTGTCCCGTTAATAGCTTTCACTTTCCTTTTTTGGCAAAGGAATCTTCACTATTCCCTCCACTCATTCTCTCTCCTCCATTATTTTAATACTCACAACACCATTATAATTTACTATTCTCTCCACTCATTCTCTCTCCTATTTTCAAATTACACTCACAACATTTTTACTTCCCCCCCATTTCCTTAATTTGCGTGCTGCCCAAAAAATGGGCAGCTCTTATTGGGACGGAGGGAGTATTGATTTTTTTAACATTCATTTTATTTTAAGGCAAAAGGATTAAGCTATTCGAAATTGACATTCACTTAAAGCAATATCTCATTTGGTAAGTGGTCTTATCATCATCCATTTCAAATGAGAGCAATCAAATGTTGACCTCTGTTATCTAGAATACCATGGTTATTAATACTATTATTTGAACACCAGAACCAGAAGGATGGAATGGAATTGGTGCTTATCTCCCCATTATTATTGTTTTTTTTTTTTTTTTTGATACCCAGGTTACCAGCTTCGCCGGACTAATCCTGGACCACTGGTATCGGCCCCACAAGATCATGGTGGAGTAAATCGCGGGATGTGCCCTACGCCGTAGCGTGGCAAGCACCTTATACTCAGAGCCCCAAGGAGCCCTCCTACAAGGCATTTACATCACTCTTACATCACCACCGCTTCCAATGCTTCCCGAGGCAATTACATCACTCTTACAACACCAATTGGCGCTCCATTTGCTCCGCCAAGATTCGAACTCCCCACACCGAGTGATACAGCCCAAAGAATGCTGCTTCCTTAACTGCACGGATGTGCCCCGGGAGGCTCCAAAGAATCCTGAACCAAGGTAGGAATTAAACCACAGAAACTCCCCCTTGAGAGGAATCGAACCGGTGACCTCCCCTTCGGGAGGCCACCAACATACCATTGGGCCAAGGCCACTTTGGTTCCCCATTATTTATTTCTATTGATGAGGGGTGGCATTAATAGACGGCTATAAAAATCACGTACTATTTTATCGCATCTCAAATATAAACTTTATAATTTCAAAATTATTTGATAAATAGATAATATATTAGGATAAAAATGAGATTAGAACATTCTAATCCTTACGATATCAAACATAATGCACATAACTATTAATCTAGAAATATAATAATCAGTAGATTATTAATATAAACAACAACATTACCGCAATGTTGCAAAAGCTCCCACTTACGGTGGGTTAAAGGGGTCGAATGTAATCAGCCTTACTCCTTTATTAAAACATAAAGATGGTGTTTTCGGATGATTCATGATAAAAATTGCATGTACTGACTGTAGTTTAATAAAAAAGAAGCGCATACAGTTTAGTGAGTCATTTTGATTTATTCCATCATATTTTCAAGTCAAAAAATAATGAGTTTTTGACTCCAGCTAAAATGATAGAAAATAGTAGATTATTAGTATATTAGTAAATAATTGACTTTATCCTTTATCTTATTACGAAAGAGCCCTAAGAGTGGATACCAAAAACTAAAGAGACTTACTAGCTAGTAATGGAAAAAATGTAGCAACTGGAAGACATAAAGTATTAGCCAAATGTGATGGAATAAGTTCCATTCAAATATAAAGTGATGGCACCAACCAATTATCTAATTATAGGGCGAATGACATTTTGTACCCCAAAGTTTAGGGAGTGTTACTAAAATGTGCATCATTCTATCACTAATTATAGTATAGGGTCCAAAGTTTAAATTATGTTAACATTTTAGGATTTTTAACCAATTTTGTTATAAAAATCCGTTAAATGATCACGTTCAAGTCACGTGTCATTTAACGGAGTACTCCCTCCGTCCCACCCGAATTTGGACAAATTTCCTTTTTGGGCGTCCCATCCGAATTTGGACAACCCAAAAAGGAAAGTTTATAATAATAAAAAAATGGGCATACCCCACTCACTCATTAACTCCACTCATTCTCCACCATACAATTTATTCAACCAACCACTATTAACTCCACTCATTCTCTCTCTACATTTTCTACCACACATTTTTATTATCTTATTGTTATTTCTTAATCTCCGTGTAAAGTAACTTTGTCCAAATTCGGGTGGGACGGAGGGAGTATGTTTTTTAACACAAATTTTTTCGTTGTTGTTTTAATCCAAATTAAATGAAAATGAATTAATCATATGGTCCCTCGTATGATTTATAACTTTATAAGATTTCAAAAATACCCTTTTACCCCAAACAAAACCTTACCCCTCATCCGCCCTTTCACTCTCTCTCTCTCTCTCTCTCCCCCCATCTTTTTCCTCATCTTCCAATCCACCCACCTCAATCAGCTCACTCAGGATCACCCCCCACCTTCACCCTCCACCTCCCTCTCGCCACCCCAACCCTACCCACCGTCGCCGCCTTCCTTGCCCCTCTCCCCCAGCTCCGGCCCACCACCTCCTCTCGTCGCCGCCTTCCTTGCCCCTCTCCCCCAGCTCCGGCCCACCACCTCCTCTGCCCCTTCCCCTACATAATCCTCAATTTGTATTCACACAATTCGATTTGTATGAATACGAATTTGAAGTCAGATTCATGATTCCCAAATAATTCGCCGAAATCAAACGAGCTTAATCTTGGCGGAATTGTAGCACTTAGTCCATTGTTTGCAACTCAAAACGTACTAAGTCTATCCAAATTATTAAGCGTAGTTGGAATATTTCCAGATAATATGTTATCCGAAAGCAGGAGGCTGTTAAAAAAAAGGATTTTTACCAATAAGACCTTAAGGTGGGGTGAAATTTACCAATAAAAACAGTACATTTTGAATTCTACCTTAGGATTCAAGAGTTGAAATCAAAACGACCGTAGAGTCCCTGACCCTATTTATAACAATTTAAATGGCCAAATTGCCCCTCTCTACCCTCCCTCGTCTTTACGTCCTCTTTCTCTCTTTATACACAAAAACTCCTCATTCTCTCTCTATGCCCAGACCATCCAACTCATCCACCACCTCCTTCTCCGGCGAACCTTCAAATCCAGTAAGCCCAACCCATCCCCACTCTCAGATCGTCCTCCTCAGAAAGTCTTTAATAGCGTTCTCGATTTTTGGAACGGATTTTGATTTTAAATTGATCGGAGTTACGGATTCCGGTGTTGAATTCCAGGTTATAGTGTTGGTTGACGCCAGTCGGCTCCGTTTGCTCCTCGATCGCCTGTGGAAGGAAGTCTCGGACCGAAAGTTTATGGTTCCGATGACGTTGTTCTGCGGATAATCGGAGAAAGAGTTGTCCACAAATTTCGAAAGCCATTCGAGCTCCGCTACCTCATCATTCTACACGAAAATAAAAAAAGATCGAAAAAATCAATCAGGTACAATTACATGGAAAGATCGAATATGCCTTTTATATGTGTGTTTTTGCATGCGTATAGAAAGATCGAATTCACATGGAAGGTGGAGTCACATGGCTGGTAAATTAAAAAAAAAAACTTTAGAACGGGACAGAGATGGGTATCAAAATCAATATCGATTTTGTATGCCTTGCAAGAAATTACAAGATTTATCACTTAAAGTGTCAACATTTTTATATAACAGTGAAATAGAATTATCAGTTTATAAATGTGAAAACCATTATACAGTTATTTACATCAAAATTGTGAAATCGAATTCTCAGTTTATAAATGTGAAAACCATTATACAGTTATTTACATCAAAACTGTGAAATAGACTTCAAAACTGTAAAATAGATTTCAAATTCTAACCAAAATAACTGTGAAATACACATCATAGTTCAAAAATTTATCAGCTATTTAAACAAAATAACTGTGAAATACACATCACAGTTATTTCAATACACAGTTATTAATCTCATATACATGTCAAAACCATTTCACATTTTTATACTCTCTCCGTCCCACGTGAATGGACACTTATTTCTTTTTTGGGACGTCCCACGTGAATGGACACTGCCCAAAATGGAAAAGAATATTCACTATTTCCTCCACTCATTCTCTCTCCTACTTCACTTTTACATTCACAACATTCTCTCTCCTAACTATTCCTCTCACTCATTCTCTCTCCTATTTAATTCTTCATACTCACAAACACTTCCTCCACCTATTTCTCTCTCCTACTTTTTCTTAATTCCCATTCCCAAAAAGCTAGTGACCATTCACATGGGACGGAGGATGTATAACTGTAAAATAGAATTCTCAGTTTATAAATTTGAAAACCATTATATAGTTATTTACATCAAAACTGTGAAATCGAATTCCAATTTATAAATGTGAAAACAATTATACAGTTTTATACTCATATGTGAACAAATATAAATGATTTTCTCATATTTTTACAAGTGAAAAATAATTTTATTTTATTTATAAATTTTGAAATATATGATGAGTAAACTTGTTTGATTCATCTTGGCGATTCGATTAAAACAGTGGTTTCAGATTATTTTTTCGACTTCTAGATTTTGAGATATTGCATTTTAAAAATTTAAGAGAAAAAAGGAAGAGAGAGAAAAGGAGAGAGAAAAAAGAGCTAAATGCAATGTCCGTCCATTTGATGACGCGCGTGCGAGGTGAGGGACAGACTGGTCCAGAAAAAATTCAGGAACTTTTTGGTGAGTTTTGATAATGTATGTCCTTAAAGGTAGTTTTTATTTGGCGGGGGGACTAATTGGTCAAAGCCTCTTAAAAAATAACAATTCGCCGGCGAATTGATTGTTTAACAAATTTAGTTTGACTAAATAAGGCAACCAGTTACAAATTTCAGCAGGAATGGAACCGGAGAGTTTGTCACCGGAGAGTATAAGATTCTCGCAAGGCATGCGACAAGATCGTAAGTCCTGGCAGACCGTACCCGGCTAAATTGAGATCGCGAAGCTCGAGTGTAATCAAACGGTTCTCTTGATCATTCCAGCAAGTGACGTCGACGAAGCTGCAGAGTAGGTGGTGGGGCGGAGCTGGGGGAGAGGGGCAAGGAAGGAGGCATCGGTGGGTAGGGTTTGAGTGGCGCATGGGGAGTGAAGGGTGGAGGTGGGGGTTGATGTTGGGTGAGCTGATATAGAGGTGGGTGGATTAGAAAATGAGGAAGAAGATGGGGGTAGAGAAAGAAAGTTAAAGAGAGAGAGAGAGAGAGAGAGAGAGAGAGAGAGAGAGAGAGAGAGAGAGAGAGAGAGAGAGAGAGAGAGAGAGAGAGAGAGAGAGAGAGAGAGAGAGAGAGAGAGAGAGAGAGAGAGAGGATGATGGCTAAGGTTTTGTATGGGGTACAATGGTATTTTTGAAATTTTATAAAGTTATAAATTATTTGAGAGAACATATGATTAATTTATTTTCATTTAATTTGTATTAAAACAACAATAAAAGAATTTGTGTTAAAAAAAATATTCTCAGTTAAATGATACGTGAAAGACAGTTAAATGATACGTGACTTGCACGTGATCATTTAACTGATTTTTCTAATAAAATTATTTAAAAATTCTAAAATGTTAACATAATATAAAATTTGGACCCTATATTGTAATTAGTGGTAGAATGAGACCCATTTTAGTAACACCCCCTAAAGTTTGGGACCCAAAATGTCATTCGCCCATAATTATATTTCACTTTATTTTAAAACCAAACATTGAAAGAATCGCTGAGATTTTTTTTGCAAAAAAAAAATAAAAATAATAAAAAAAAATATGTATATATATATACTCCCTCCGTCCCACAATACTTGACACACTTTTCCATTTTGGGCGTCCCACTGATAAGTCACACTTCCTAAAATGGCAAAGAATTTTTACTATTCCCTCCACTCATTCTCTCTCCTACATTATTTTAATACTCACAACACCATTATAATTTACTATTCTCTCCACTCATTCTCTCTCATACTTAACTATCTACACTCACAACACATCAACCTTTTTACTTTTTCCTTAATTCCTGTGCGGAACAGTAACTGTGTCAAGTATTACGGGACGGAGGGAGTATATAAATATATATATATATATATATATATATATATATATATATATATATATATATATATATATATATATTTATATACTCCCTCCGTCCCAGCCGAGCCGAGTGTACACTTATTTTCCTTTTGGTCTGCTCCAGCCGAGTGTGAACTACCAAAAATGGAAAAAGTTTTAATATTTTATATTCTCCATACCCCACCCACTCATTAACTCCACTTATTCGCCACCATACAATTAATTCAATCAACCTATTATTTACTCCACTCATTCTCTCTCTTCATTTTCTACCACACATTTTCATTATCTTAATAATATTTCTTAATTGGCGTGCCTTAATCAATGGTGCACACTTGGGTGGAGCGGATGGATCATGGAGTGTATATATATATATATATATATATATATATATATATATATATATATATATATATATATATATATATATATATACTCCCTCCGACCCGCTAATATTAGCACACTTTTTTTTTTGGGCGTTCCGCTAATATCCGCACACTTTCAAAAAGGAAACTTTATATTAATAAAATATTCACCCAACCCCACTCATTCTCTCTCCTACATTATTTTAATACTCACAACACCATTATAATTTATTACACCCTCCACTCATTCTCTCTCCACTCATTCTTTTACACTCACAACATTTTATTAAAATATCATATTTCTTAATTCCCGCGCAAAACAGTGTTTGTGCTAATACTAATGGGACGGAGGGAGTATATATATATATATGGGTTTTGTTAGGATACCCCCTTCAAGAGTATCTTAACAAGTGGTCCATTATTTTTGGACAAAAATGTTCCTCGTTTCTCAAAGCAACCATATATATGATGGGGGTAAAATTGTAATCATCAAGAGAGAGAGAGAGAGAAAGAGAGTTAGTATTAAATAAGAGAGAGAGAGGGAGAGTTAGTATTAAATAAGAGAGAGAGAGGGTTAGTATCTTAACAAGTGGTCCATTATTTTTGGACAAAAATGTCCCTCGTTTCTCAAAGCAACCATATATATGATGAGGGTAAAATTGTAATCATCAAGAGAGAGAGAGAGAGAGAGAGAAAGAGAATTAGTATTAAATAAGAGAGAGAGAGGGAGAGTTAGTATTAAATAAGAGAGAGGGTTAGTATATCTCTCTCCTTGATGATTACAATTTTACCCCCATCATATATATGGTTGCTTTGAGAAACGAGGGACATTTTTGTCCAAAAATAATGGGCCACTTGTTAAGATACTCTTGAAAGGGGTATCCTAACAAAACCCTATATATATATATATATATATATATATATATATATATATATATATATATATATATATATATATATATATATATATATATATATATATACTCCCTCCGTCCCACAACAAGTGACACACTTTGCTATTTTGGGCGTCCCACTAATAAGTCACACTTTCTAAAATGGCAAAGAATCTTTACTATTCCCTCCACTCATTCTCTCTCCTACATTATTTTAATACTCATAACACCATTATAATTTATCATTCTCTCCACTCATTCTCTCTCCTACTCAACTATCTACACTCACAACATATCAACCTTTTCACTTTTTCCTTAATTTTCGTGCGAAACAGTAACTGTGTCACTTGTTCTGGGACGGAAGGAGTATACTCCCTCCGTCCCGGAACAATCTTCACACTTTCCCTTTTGGGCGTCCCAAAACTTACTTCACACATTTAAAACTTACCTAAAATGGAAAGGAATCTTTACTATTCCCTCCACTCATTCTCTCTCCTACATTATTTTAATACTCACAACACCATTATAATTTACTATTCTCTCCACTCATTCTCTCTCCTATTTTATTTTCACACTCACAACACTTTCAATATAATACTCCCTCCTTAAAACCAAAGAACAAATGTTTGAAGCCATAACCAAGTCGGGGACGGAGGGAGTATAATAATAAAAAATACATGACCAATCGCTTTCCTTTCAGTTCCCCCAAGAGGCTCCAAAGTCCAAAAATAACTGAAACTACAGGTTGAGATAAAATGGAATAAAATAGAAATGAAGTAAGAGGAGGGGGAAAATTATGCTTTCCATAATACTTTATCATTTTTTATTTTGTTTACCAATTTTTTTGAATGGGTTTACTAATTTGAATAAATGTTATTATTATTACTTATAAAAAAACTAGTAAAAGTCCGTGTTCGAGGATACGTTTTTTTTTTTATAATTAAGTTCGTGTTCGAGGACACGTTTTTTTTTTTAATTTAAAAAAAAATTTTTTTTTTAAGGGCAAAATGGAAAAGGGACAAATATATAAAGGCAAAATGAGAAATTCAACAATTGAAACTATTCCTTCAACTGTTCATTGCCTTTGCCATTTATACTATAAATATAGATGACAAATACATCTTTATTGATGTCTCTTGCTCATGTTTTATTTCACTTAAAAAATAAAATTAACGAATTAGAGCAAGTTTTAATATACGGAGTAAAATTGGATTGTAGATCATTCATCTCATCTAAATGAATATTCAATTTTCATTTTTACGAATGTTTGAAAAAAAATTGAAGTTTAAATTTTTTAATAGATAAATGAGTTATATTTATAGTAGATTAATACTCTCTCTATCCCACGTGAGTGGAGATCAAAAAATTGGGCATAATAATTAAGAAAAAATATAAGAGAGATTTAGTGAAAGGAGCTGTTTGTGAGTATAAAATATAAAATAAAAGAGAGAATGAATATGAGAAATAGTAAGTTGATTGATGTTGTGAGTAGAGATGGCAAGTTCTTTGAACCCGACCGGTTTTCAAATCATTCCGGCCCGAGCAGGGCGGGTTTGGTAACAACTTTCCAAACCCGACCGGTTCGGATCCGGGTTTGGTAATCTTTTGATATCCGACTCGACTCGACCCGCCTAGTAGCCATATATATTGATTCACCCTTATATCTAGGGATGACAATTTAACCGAACCCGATTCGTTTCGAAGGGTGATCCGATCCGAAATTTTCGAATTTGGTAGGGTTTTTCATGATCCGATCGAATTTCGGATCGGATTCGGTTTAGGTATGATCCGATCCGATCCAATTTCCTTCAATTTATTATCCGATCCGATATCCGATCCGCTTTCATTAACCTTACTGTTTTTCATTTTTACCCCTCATGTTATTTAAATTTGCATTTATGTCTTCCTTATATAAGGAAAAATCTAGGATTTACCCCCTTCTCTCTCTCTTGCGCAGCAGCCCTCTCTCTCTCTCTCTCTCTTGGCAGACGGTCTCGGATCGGATATAGCTTTCTATTATTCTATTAAATTGATTAAATAAAAAAAAGTTACAACTTCGGATCGGATCGAGGCTCGGATCAATTAAGTTCGAATCGGATCGAATTCGAATATGGCTTTCTAGTATTCGGATCGGATTCGGATCAGGACTGATCCAACCCGACCCGATCTGATTGCCATCCCTACTTATACCCATTCACATATCCCTAATTACACTGTTGTTATTGTTTATTATATCAAAAGAATTCAGTTGCTGTATTTAAGCTAATGAGAATATTTGAGCCAAAGCCCAAAAAAAAGCTAGTGACATTTTGTTAGTGTCGGGTTCGAATTTGTTGTTACCAAACCCGCCCTGCTTGGACCGGAATGATTTGAAAACCGGTCGGGTTCAAAGAACTTGCCATCTCCACTCACAACATCAATCAACTTACTATTTCTTATATTCATTCTCTCTTTTATTTTATACTAGCCTAAGCCCGTGTCCAAGGCCACGTTTTTTAGTTTTTTTTTTTTTTTTTTTAAATATTTTTTTTAAACTTAAAAAAAAATGTATTTTTTTTAAGGGCAAAATGGGAAAGGGATAAAATAGTGAGGGCAAAATGGTAAAACACCCACTTGGTACTGTAGAGAGTACTCCTCCATTTTGAAATTCAAACTGAATGAAGAGAGAGAGAGAGAGAGAAAGAGAAAGCGTGGGTATGTGTGTTTAAAAAAAAAAAATTTTTTTTAAAGGGAGGGCAAAATGGGAAAGTGACAAAATAATGGGGGCAAAATGGTAAAGTTCGCGAATGAAACTATTCATTGAACAGTGCCCACTGCTTTGATTTATACTATAGATTTCATACTCACAAACAGCTCCTTTCACTAAATCTCTCTTATATTTTTTCTTAATTATTATGCTCAATTTTTTGATCTCCACTCACGTGAAATAGAGAGAGTATTAATCTACTATAAATATAACTCATTTATCTATTAAAAAATTTAAACTTCAATTTTTTTTTCAAACATTCGTAAAAATGAAAATTGAATATTCATTTAGATGAGATGAATGATGTACAATCCAATTTTACTCCGTATATTAAAACTTGCTCTAATTCGTTAATTTATTTTTTAAGTGAAATAAAACATGAGCAAGAGACATCAATAAAGATGTATTTGTCATCTATAGTATAAATGGCAAAGGCAATGAACAGTTGAATGAATAGTTTCAACTGTCAAATTTCTCATTTTGCCCTTATATATTTGTCTCTTTCCCATTTTGCCCTTAAAAAAAAATTTAATTAAAAAAAAAACGTGTCCTCGAACACGGACTTAATTAAAAAAAAATGTGTCCTCGAACACGGACTTTTACTAGTTTTTTTTATAAGTAATAATAATAACATTTATTCAAATTAGTAAACCCATTCAAAAAAATTGGTAAACAAAATAAAAAATGATAAAGTATTATGGAAACCATAATTTTCCCCCTCCTCTTACTTCATTTCTATTTTATTCCATTTTATCTCAACCTGTAGTTTCAGTTATTTTTGGACTTTGGAGCCTCTTGGGGCCCGACCGGTTCGGATCCGGGTTTGATAATCTTTTGATATCCGACTCGACTCGACCCGCCTAGTAACCATAAATATTGATTCACCCTTATATCTAGGAATGACAATTTAACCGAACCCGATTCGTTTCGAAGGGTGATCCGATTCGAAATTTTCGAATTTGGTAGGATTTTTCATGATCCGATCGAATTTTGGATTGAATTAGGTATGATCCGATCCGATCCAATTTCCTTCAATTTATTATCCGATCCGATATCCGATCCGCTTTCATTAACCATACTGTTTTTCATTTTTACCCCTCATGTTATTTAAATTTGCATTTATGTCTTCCTTATATAAGGAAAAATCTAGGATTTACCCCCCTCTCTCTCTCTTGCGCAGCAGCCCTCTCTCTCTCTCTCTCTCTCTCTCTTGGCAGACGGTCTCGGATCGGATATCGGATATAGCTTTCTATTATTCTATTAAATTGATTAAATAAAAAAAGTTACAACTTCGGATCGGATCGGGGCTCGGATCAATTAAGTTCGAATCGGATCGAATTCGGATCAGGACTGATCCGACCCGACCCGATCCGATTGCCATCCCTACTTATACCCATTCACATATCCCTAATTACACTGTTGTTGTTGTTTATTATATCAAAAGAATTCAGTTGCTGTATTTAAGCTAATGAGAATATTTGAGCCAAAGCCCAAAAAAAAGCTAGTGACATTTTGTTAGTGTCGGGGTTCGAATTTATTGTTCGTCGGGTTGGACGGGTTTGGTATTTTCGCTTGTTTTGGCGGGTCGAGACCGGTTTGGCCAAATCCGATTCGAACCCGACCCATTGTCATCCCTATCCATAGTTATGAGTATAAAATTAAAGTATGAGAGAATGAGAGGAAAAAATAGTTTCAAAATTTTGCCATTTTAAACGATTTCCACTTTATATGTGACAGACCAAAAAAACAACTGTCGACTCAAATGAAAATGAGACAGGAGGGAGTATACAATTGAATACAGATGTCAAGAAAAATAGTGTACTCCCTTCCCTTCGCCCCGTTAGAAACACAAGATTTTGGGGGAAACTAGTTTCTCCTTAAGTTATAGAAAATCCTGTTTTATAAACTGTTCCTAAATATTCGCTAACTACTTGCAAGTAGAAAAAAAGTGGACTTTTTATAATTTATGAAGAAACTAGTTTCTCCCAAAACTTGCTCCGTTAGAAATTAATCAGTTATTGTTTATGCGTAAATTAAGAAAAAAAATAATGGAGAAAGTGTTGTAAGTGTAAAAGTAAAATAGGAGAGAGAATGAGTGGAAGGAATAGTAAATTATAATGGTGTTGTGAGTATTAAAATAATGTATGACAGAGAATGAGTGGAGGAAATAGTAAAGATTCTTTGTCATTTTAGAAAATGTGTGATTTGTAGCTGGACACTCAATAAAAAAAATAATAAGGAAAGTGTGTGATTTGTAGCGAAACGGAGGGAGTATTTAATTTCATAGGCGTAGCTGAATGGAATAGAGAAATCTATAGTATAAATGAGAGCTGTGCCGTGAACAGTGGTATGAACAGTTTCATTCGCGAAAATCCCCATTTTGCCCTTACTGTTTTATCCCTTTCCCATTTTGTCCTCATAACTATCTATGTCGTACGACATGAGTGGCCTTTTTTTTTTTTGGGGATATATAAAAAAATAAAAAATAAAAAATTTCACTTGGCCTTGGACACGGGCATGTGCTAGTAGAAAAAAAGAGAGAGTGAATTGTGCATAATATTGATTATGATGTCCAATCATATCATTCTAATTCTCATACACGACCATGTGCGCACCATTGAACACGTGCAAATGATGACAAACCTCTTTTTGTAAGTTTGCCCTAATCAGCCTACTCCGATCCAGCCTACTCCGATCTATATGATGATGATGATGATAAGAAGATGGAGTCCCACCGTTTCCTCTCTCTCTCTCTTTCTCTCTCCTCCATCATCACTATCAATTTATCAAACTCCATTCATGCATACTGTCTTCGTCCCATATTAATATTAATATAGACTTTTACTAATGCACGAAAATTAATGAGAAAATATTATATTGAAAGTGTTGTGGTTGTGAAAATAAAATAGGAGAGAGAATGAGTGAAGAGAATAATAAATTATAATGGTGATGTGAGTATTAAAATAATGTAGGAGAGAGAATGAGTAAAGAGAATAGTAAAAATTCATTTCTATTTTGGAATGGAACTCCCAAAATAAAAATTTTATATATTATTGTGGAACGGAGGAAGTATTTGAAGTCATTCCCTAATAATATATCATGTGCTCTTTGAAAAAAAAAAACAATTGATAAAGGTATGTATGCCTACACGTACAAACCACTTCCTATATCTAGTACACAACATCATGTATTTTTTATATGAGAGATAATTTTCAAATGCATATATATAAAGTTAAATAACATATACTCATTCTCCCACTTGAAAAGATACAAAATTTTATTTTGGGTGTCTCATTTAAAAAGACACTTTCAAAATGAATTTTTTAATACATTTTTATTCATGAAACCCACTTGTTATAATTAGAATAACTATCCCCTTACTATTAAATACCCCACATTCTCTCTTCTACCTCATTTTTAATATTCACAACACTTAATACACTATACACTCTTCTTAATTTTCGTGCAAGATCTATTTTGTTTATTTTCGGATGAGACGCATAGAGTACGCAGCTTAGTTTGAGTAAACCTTCTTGACATGGATGAGGGGCGTCATAAGAAATGTAGCACAAATAAAATATTAAAACTTAAAAATGTACATTGTGAAGAAAAAATGCTCGTTAAGGAATTCGAATCCACAACCAAGATTAACAATCTGCAACTTAACATTGTACTAGACTTCTTTAAATTAAGTATGTGCACTTGCACCCATATCAACATACTTAAGTCGGCCACCGGTGATAAGTCGGCTATATATGTGCAACATGGACTTAGCTGAGAATTTTGTTAATAATGTACCTTACCTTGACCATATAAGACTGTCTACATGGACCGTGGAGTAGATACTAAAGTGGTCTTGTTTAATGATTGGAGTCACATTTTATCATTGCTCTCTCACCAACTTTGTGCATTAACGGTGGACACCTCTCTCTCTCTCTCTCTCTCTCTCTCTCTCTCTCTCTCTCTCTCTCTCTCAATAATAGCCAGCATTTTTCTTTGTGATTCGGGCATTATCTTACTGTCAATGGCTCTAACAAGCAACAGATTGACCAGCCATTCTTTCTTTTGAGCAAAGAAATATGATCAACTGAGAAAAGAGATAAGACACAGAGATTCACAATGTTTTAACTTTCAAATGCAACTTTCTTTAAGGAAGAATGATTAATAATTGCAATATATTTCCAATACCCCTCCGTCCCTAAATAAATACTTCCTCCTTCCGTAAAAATTGTCTCACTTTTATTTTTATCTTCAACACAATTAAACTTTTACCATAAAGTTATGAAAATCTTGCTATACCCTATGCAATTCTAAAAATTATTATTGATTCATAGTTAGAAATACTATCAATAACAATTTTTATAATTGTATAAGAATAATTGAGTTTTCAAAGAATAATGATCAAAATTGGATTGAATTTATTGAGAGAAGATATAAATTGAAATACTATCTTAGTTTTCATTGATATTGTAAGTCCCTATTTATACATAATAAAGAAAGTAAATATGGTACTAATACTAACTCTAATATGACAAGGATTGTAAAACAGACTTGCTGAAGAACTAGGGAAAGAAAATAGGAAACAAATATGATTACATATCTAAACCAACTAGGAACGTAAATCACCAGCAACAGCAAGGTGAGGCAGCCTGGTGAGAGGTGAGGCGCCAACCTGCAGTACTAGCAACAGCAAGGTGAGGTGGCAACCTGGTGAGAGGTGAGGCGACAGCCTCACTCACTAGTAGTACGATGTTGCTGAAGCTACGGCTCAGTTTGCACGGCCGCAGTTTCGTTATTACTCCTAATAGACCCCAGTAAGATGGACGACCGGAGGGAAAGGCCAATCTTGGACATGAGTTCTTGATAACGTAAACGAGCAAGCGATTTAGTTAGAGCATCCGCGAGTTGGTCATTGCCCGAAATATGGGACACACGTAACTGATGAGCTTGGACTTGTTCACGAACAATCTAGAGCAAGGTGTTTCATTCTTGAATGAAATTTAGGATTTGCGGCAACATAAGTGGCACCCAAGTTGTCACACTAGATAACCGGAATAGAGGTAGGCGCAACCTGAAGTTCACGCAATAAGTTTTGAATCCATACAATTTCGGCAGTTGCTGCAGCAACAGCCCTGTACTCGACTTCAGTGGATAATCTAGCAAGTGTTTTCTGCTTCCGAGAGCTCCAAGAAAGCAAATTAGACCCAAGATAAACCAAGTAACCCGTTGTTGATACATATGTGTCCTTATCCCCTGCCCAATCCGCGTCGATAAACACATGAAGTGTAGAAGGAGAGTTGGAACGAAGAAGTAACCCATGAGAACTAGTACCAACCAAGTAACGAAGTAATCTTTTAAGAGCATTCCAATGGATATCTGTCGGTTGTTGCATAAACTGTGATAACCGATTAACCACAAACGAAACATCGACCCGAGTGAGAGATGGGCATTGAAGTGTACCCACAATAGATCGGTACTCACTAGGATTTGGCAAAGGTGTCCCATTGCCAACTGAAAGTGTCAAGCCTGGTGTCATTGGAGTCGGCACAGGATTGGCATCCATCATCTTGGTACGAGATAGTAGATCTTGAATATAGTTGTGTTGGCTAAGGAAGAGTCCATTGGGATGGGGAATAACCTCCACACCAAGAAAGTAAGACAAATCCCCAAGATCTTTCAAAGAGAATCGAGACGAGAAGGTAGTGATGAAGTCGCTTAGAAAAGATGAGTTGGAACCTGTGATTATAATGTCATCCACGTAGACAAGTAGAATGATAGTAACAAGAGAGTGACAAAGTATAAACAAGGAAGCGTCCGACACAATGTTCTTGAAGCCAATATATAGCAGATAATTCTAAAGTTCATTATACCAGGCTCGGGGAGCCTGTTTGAGGCCATAAAGGGCTTGTCGTAACTTGCAAACATGAGATGGATGAGATGTGCTAACAAAACCAGGAGGTTGAATCATAAAAACATCCTCATTAAGTGTACCTTGGAGAAACGCATTGTTTATGTCAACCTGACGGAGGGGCAAATTTTTGTAACTGCCAATGAGAGAATTGTGCGAATTGTGGCAGGTTTAACAACCGGACTAAATGTCTCAGAATAGTCTATGTCAGGGCGTTGATGAAAACCCTTGGCAAGGAGACGAGCTTTGTTGCGATCAATCGTTCCATCCGACTTATACTTGGTGCGAATTTGCACCCAACTAAGTTTAGAGATGGTAATGGAGGTACTAGATCCCAAGTTCTATTTTGCACAAGGGCATTGTATTCCGTCTCCATAGCCGCACGCCAAACAGGTATTTTGAGAGCTTGGGTGAAGTTGGTTGGTTCAAGGCTGGGGTTGGGAACGGAAACATTTTGAGTTTGTTGATAGGTTTATGGATATTGTTTTGTGCTCGAGTTACAGGTTTATGAATAGGGGTGTTTATGGGGGGCTATTGAAGAGGGATTGGAAGAAGGATCGATAGGGGAGGGTGGCTTGGTGGTAGAGACTGCGGAAGGAGGAGAGGAATGGATAGTAGCCGAGGGTGTGGTTGAGGCCGAGGGTGTGGTGATGGGTGATGATGAGGCAGTGGAGGTAGCCGAGTGGGAGGGTGGTGTAGGGGCAGGCGAGGGTGATGGTGGGAGGACAGTGAGGGTGGAGTTACACCATTCATTGACATAGGGAAATGATGATGATGGTTCGGACAAAGAGGAGAAGGGAAAAATGTGTTCCACAAATTTGACACGCCGAGAAACAAAGATTTTAGAGGTTTTAGGATTTAAACAATAAAAGGCACTTTGAGATGGAGAATAGCCTACGAAGACACAAGGGGAGGACTTAGGATCAAATTTGTTGTTTGTATAGGGACGGAGCAAAGGATAACACAAACAACCAAAACTTCTAAGTTTCGAGTAATTGAGAGGATGACCAATGAGTTTGAGAAACGGAGATTGAAAATTCAGAGTATGTGTTGGCATTCGATTGATGAGATAACATGCCGTGACGAATGCAAGTGGCCAATACTTGTGAGGCATGCTAGAGTGAGAAGAGAGAGACCCGTTTCAACGATGTGACGATGTCGTCGTTCGGAGTACCCATTGTGTTCGGGAGTATGAGGGGAAGATGTAAGATGAGTGATTTCAAGAGAGATGAGGAGGGGACGAAGACCAATATACTCACCGCCATTGTCACTAAAAATAGTGATAATTGAGCGATGGAAGAATTTTTCCACAATATTTTTGAAGCTGGTAAACACATGAGTATCATCATTTTTATGTTTGAGTGGGTAAAGCCAAGTGTAGTTGTTGAAGTGATCAACAAACACAATATAATATTTGTAACCATCATAAGATAAAAGAGGAGACGTCCAAACATCACTATAGATCAGATCAAGAGGCCTAGTAGAAGAAAGAGAATTTTCATTAAAAGCTAATTTATGACTTTTATTGCAATCACAAGCATTGCAATGAAAAGTAGATGTCTTAGGAATATCCAAATTGTACGAAGAACTAAGAGAACGTAAAATTGAATAAGATGGGTGCCCTAATCTATGATGTCAGTTGATAGTGGAGGACGAAGTTGAAAGTGGGGGACGAAGGTTGTGGAGTGAACAGCGGGAGACCTTGGTGTTAGGGTAGAGTTGGCGGAAGGAAGGACATTGGGAAAGGAAGTAGCCGTCATTACAACACCACTGGCAACGACCTTTATACGGAGCTCGAGGGTTTTGTGAGGTAAAGTTGGGAGTAGGGTTAGGGTTGTATGAAGGTGGGTTGGTTTTAGGGTTATAAGATCGGTTTAGAGGAGGGTTTTTTGAGGCATAGGTAACAGTGGCAGAGAAGGTGTTGGTGGTGGGTGTTCGATGTTTGAGGGATAACTCTCTGTTGAGAAGTTTTTCATGAAGTTCATCAAACATAATTGGGGTATCTCGGCTATATACGGCAGTGATGATGCTTTCAAAGTCCAGATCATTGAGTTGGTCCAAGATCTTGTCAACTAGGTCCTCCGGATCAATGGGGCGGCCTAAGGATTTAAGTTGGTCTGCGCAAGATTTAAAATCCCGCATATAGTCTGAAACAGAACGGTTGCCTTTGGTGATTTGGCGGAGGAGATCCTTAATTTGTTTGATATGGCCTTTAGAAGGGTTGGCATAGGTTTTAGCAAGGGTTTGCCAAGCTTCGTAAGTGGTGGAACATTGGGATATGAGAGAGACAAGATCAGGAGAGAGAGTACCTGCTAGTGCACCCAAAATAAGCGTGTCTTAGCGAAAACATGTGTTGTAGGCTGGGTTAGGGGATGTGGTGTTGGTGATGGCTGGGGGATTATCGGGTGGGCTGATATTTTCGGTTATGGTGGAGGCATCGATGGTTTGAGTTGTAAGGTATTGGAGTGGAGCGGTTAAGGTTCCATCTATGTATTGGAAAAGATCATGGCCAAGGAGGGTTGCTTCAAGTTGAATTTTTCAAGCTATGTAGTTTGTGGGTGTTAGTTTTAGGATGTGGCCAAGGGAGATAGCTATGAGAGGTTTGGTTGGTTCAGCCGAGTTAGGGAGAAGAACAGATTCGGCTACCATGGAAAAAAAAATTGGATCTTTAAAGCTCTGATACCATATTAAGAGAAGATATAAATTGAAATACTATCTTAGTTTTCATTAATATTGTAAGTCCCTATTTATATCTAACAAAGGAAGTAAATATGGTACTAAGACCAAGTCCAATAGGTAAACTACCAAAAAAACATTCAACTACCCTAATATCACGACACTTCATCTTCTCTCTCCATCCACTTAATCATTCAACTACTTTCTCAACTACACCCCCCACAATAAGCTAGTTTAGTTTAAAATTCAACTCCTCCCAACTCATCATTCTATACCCCACCACTTTTTATTTTATTTATATTCTCTGTTTTTGAAAAGTGAGTGTTTTTTTTTTGTCCAAATCAAATGAAACTTATATCAATTTGTAGGGAAAAAAATGATGAATTTTGGTGAAAAAAAAAAATTAAAAATTAATTTAATAGGTGATAATTAAGCTCAAATTGAAAAATAAGTATTTTTTTTTTGTGTCCAAATAAAATTAAACTTATATCAATTTGTAGGAAAAAAATGATGAATTTTGGTGAAAAAAAAAATTTAAAAAAATTAATTTACTAGGTGATAAATAAGCTCAAAGAATTGGGATAAAAAAAATTCGAAAATTCAATGAACCAATTAGACCGTGACACTTGGCACAACCATAAAAAAAAAAAAAAAAAAGGAAAACTGGTCAAGTAGCACGCGCCTTCCAGGGAATTGTGTTACATGCGCAGAAAAGGGACCAATGGCAGTGTGACACGTGGCAAGGCGGGTCCCAAAATTTTTCTTTCAACCGAGTTGGACAAATTCAACCCACTCCCCTCAACTACCCCCATTCAACTACCCTATTAATCCCTCTCAACTAACTTAATCCCTCTCGACCCCCTCATTCAACTATCTATTGGACTTGGTCTAATACTAACTCTAATATGACAAGAATTGTAAAACAGACTTGCTGAAGAACTAGGAAAAGAAAATAGGAAACAAATATGATTACATATCTAAACCAACTAGGAACGTAAATCACCAGCAACAACAAGGTGAGGCGCCAGCCTCACTGGCAGTACGTTGTTGCTGAAGTTGCTGAAGCTACTGCTCAATTTGCACGACCGTTGTTTCGTTATTACTCCTTCCTAATAGAATTAGCCATAAAAGTCAACAAAAGACAATCTTTCCGGAATGGAATGAAGATTCAAAAAACACCACTGAAAAGAAAAGAGTGTTTAGATTATATGAGTGACAAGCATTTTTTAGTTTGACTCAAATAAGAAAATGAAAAGTGTCATTGATGGAAGTAGTAGTAGTAGTACTAAAAATTTTGCCGACATTAAGTGCAATGGCCAAAATGTTAATAATCTCTTCCTATATTCTCTGCACGTATAATATAAGATTGATTCATTAGTTGCATTCATCATTGGGTACGTTACGTAAAGTATAATTGTGCAACTTGGTGTTGGACTAGCAATAGAGATTAGAGCTTAGATAACAATTCTTTAGTCATCACAGTAGAAACCAACTTTATATACTCTCCCTTCCGTCAAATTATAAATGTCACACTTTCCATTTTATTTAATTCCAAAATAAATGTGTCATTTTTAAATAAAAAAATGACGTAGTGCAATTTTATCATTTATACAATATATAAACTAGTAAAACATTTTGCTTGAAAATATTTACAAATTAAGTACGATATTTATTCAGGGGAAACAGATAGATAATAATTAATTAGTAGTAGGGTAGCCATTATGAACACCTTTGTAACTAGCAAGAAAGAACGAGAGTCTTTTAATTAATGTAGAAATTGTATTCCGTCGTGATTGACGGATTTGGTTATTACCAAAGGTAAATCATTCAACAATTCATTTATTGTTTTTTATTTGTTGTTACAATCATTCGACCATTTATTCAAACAATGTATAACAATAATTAGCAACTCCTTATATTATAATCATCTGGTAATCTAAATACCGTCATCATTAGTCATTACAACACATCGGAACAGAAATTCATTTTTTATAATATAGTCACAAAATTTTGTTTATGAATATTTATTGTCTGTAATAGTGAAATTCTAGATCGAACTCTCGCATGAATATATCTTGTGTACAAACTGCATGACAGTCCTATATCTGATGGCCTAAATTAATCATTCATCAAACGAGTTTGATAACCCTAAATTTAAAAAGGGAGGGTATCAAATGACTATTGTACCCTTAAAAAACATTTAATGATCATATCGCAATTCGCAACTTCAGCTATAACAGGTAATGCCAAGCATATCAAATGAAAGTTTGTTTATTTCACCTATTCTAGGTTCTTTGTGGAAAAAGATAGATTTTCATTATTCATTTTTTCAAATAATAAGACAAAATAATGAAGTTCCATACTAGACTATCTCCACATTCATAAGTCATAACTTACCAAGTCAATTTTGTGGGACAATCACTTAGTTTGAATTTGCATAAATCTCGCAAAAAAAAAAAAAAAAGTTTTCATATTTACACTCTTATCCAAATTATTCGCAAAAGTAACTCTAACCACGTAGCAGCAGTGACCTTTAATAGAAGAATCAAGGGTCAGTTACATCCAATTAACTAGCAGTGACCTTTAATAGAAGGATCAAAGGTCAGTTACATCCAATTAACTACGTAGCAGTTAAGATGTGGGTTGCCAAGGGCCTTGTCATCTTTACCAATATATTGCTGGGCAATTTAAGATAGTCGAATCCACGACTACGACTGATATATGTAGTATGACAACAAGAAATCTCAACCCTTAATAATAGACAGTAAAGATTATAGGATTTCTATTTTAGTGGATGACAGAAAAACCAAAGACTTTTTCCAGACACTTGACTCAAATTAAGATTAAAAACAATAATATTAATAACTTTAATGTACAGAGTTAGATTTTAGTGCAAGGAATGGGCATAGAAAAATTGAGATGGTGGGTTTCAAATTTAAGACAAATGGGAGTATATAGTATAGTTTGGAAATTGGAACTACAGTTCCCAAAGACAAAAAGGGCAGGGGATATATTTATTAAGATATATGCTATCAGAAGAAAGATTTGGTATTTTTTTTCAACATTCTCTCTTCTTTTATTACAAGTTAAAGGGGCGGCATTCAGAAATCAAAAACACAAACAAGCAATATCCGTATCTTGAAAAGCTTTGCATTTTCAAGTTTTGGGATTGGAGGAATCTTTTTTCATTCCCTCTATTTTATTTTTTTAGATCAAAATAAATAATTAAAGGCCACTCCCACCGAAAAGCATAGACACCTTATCATCATGAAAGCAAGAAAGTAAAACCCAACCCGATTAGACCTCCCAACCCACACGCTCAATACACATATTCTCTCCCTCTCTCCTCTTTTCAATTTTTCAATTTTTTTTTTTTTTTAACTCTGTTGTTGCAGCAGCGAACGATCTTACACGATCATCACTAAGACGTGGCATCTAAAATATCGAGATTAAAAGGGTGTTCACAGGACTATACAATTGCGAAGTTAATTTTGGTCGCATGTTTTTCGAGCTTGCTTGTGTGGCAATATCTCAACCACATGCTACAACATAGCAGCATAGTTAGTCCATGTATGATTGGTTAACACTTGAATTAAACAATACTCCTCACTATCACAATCACACTTACTGATCACTCACAAACACACACATAATAACACTTTTTCTTCTTTTTAAAATGGCAATAATCTCAAGAGTCAACCTCACCTCATCATTTGGTCTTGGTTGTTCAAGGGCATCCACCTCAATTCCCACTTACTTTCTTTTTCATCTAACCCCATGATGATTCTCCCTTGTATATAATTAGCACTCTCCATCATCAAAATTTCTCCATCCATGGGGTTAAGCATGAAGGTGCATCAGTTCACACGTGGATTCTGGGATCACTCATCGCACGAACCCTCCCTCACACTTGCAGGTGCTGTCTGCAAACGTTTGCGCCCTCTTGCTCCCAAGCTGGCCAACACAGATCATATTACTCATCTCACCTTAACCAACAACAACAACAACAACATCATTCATCATCCTGCTTCTTTCGATCTCAAGAGCTTCATTAGACCTGATAGTGGTCCCATAAAACTCGTTTCTACTGACATTAAACGAGACACAACTCAGGTGATTATTATTTTCTTCAACTGCAAATATAATTATTATTTCACGCCTCTAGTTTTTGCCATTTGACGGTTGCTAGCTGGCCATAATAACTCCAAACTAACACCCCGTCAGTTTTTTCTTCAACTTCTACAAGCACCTAAACAATCATACATATGGAAAAACAAAAAAAGTTGATAAAACAACTTCTCTTTGTTGCTTGTGAGCGTCATGTTATTGAAGTTTGAAGCATGTTTTGACGGATGATTGGTACATTTGCAAAATTTTGCAGGTGGAGACACATCCAGGTGGTACGAGGTGGAATCCAACACAAGAGCAAATAGGAATCTTAGAAATGTTGTATAGAGGGGGAATGCGCACTCCAAATGCTCAACAGATAGAGCAGATAACTGCACAGCTAGGTAAGTATGGGAAAATCGAAGGGAAAAATGTGTTCTACTGGTTTCAAAATCACAAAGCTAGAGAAAGGCAGAAGCAGAAGCGCAACAATCTTGGCCTCACACACAGTCCAAGGACACCATCCACCACCACTAACTACATAACAATAGACCCTAGAGTATGTCTTATTTAATTTCTGTTCTCCATTACTCGAGTTAAATCTTTATTTTTGTTTAGGTTGTATAATAATTTCTCACACGTACAGATGAATTTTTAATTTTGAAGGAAATACTAATGGAAAGAGTAGAGGAAAGTCCGAACAAGAGGAAGTGCAGGAGCTGGTCCTTTGAAAGCTTGGAAGATGACAAGAGTACTTTTAACTGTAAAGAGGAGGAAGGGAATAAGACACTAGAACTCTTTCCATTACATCCAGAAGGCATATTATCCAGATCACCGTGATGGAATAATTAAAAGCGTCTCTTTCCAAGAACGTTCTTCATTTCATTTTCATTTTCTTCTGTGATCAATCGATGTACTTTAACTACTTGTTAATCTTCTTAATGTTTTCCTTTTGCTTAAGGAAATCCAAGAAGAAAGACAAGTTGTATGTATATTTGTACGCTCCAACCTCTTGAACCCGTTATTGTATTCCTAACCTCTGATGCTCGGACTCTTTGGTTTACCCCGTTGTACCCGTGTCGGACTCTCCTATTTTAGTCTTGTTGACAAGGGTCCGACGGGGTAAACCAAAGAGTTTAAGCATCATAGTTCCTAACTTTGAAACCAAAGTGGTTTGCTCTCGGGAAATGTTTCTAGATTAGCTATTTCTCGGGATTCTTTTTCTGCGTGGATGATCCTTTTTTGACTACGTACAGAAACAAAGGTAGCTATAGTTGAAAATTGAAGCAAGCTTTTCAGCTAAAAGTGATGAAAGCTAAATAAGGACATAGGACACTGAAGTCCAAGGGCATTTCTTCATGCTGTCTGCACTCCATTTTTAAAAATTTGAAGTTGGGAAAAAGATTAGTGGCCTTTTAATTTTTTACTCCATAAAGTCACAAATCAACACTGAGAAGACATGCAAATTTGCATACAGCTAGTTAGTGTGGTTTGTGGGGTCATATACATTAGATATATGTACTACAAGTTTTGTGGGGGGGGGGAGTGGGAAATTTTGAAGTTTAAATAAAGAGTAGTGTTACGAAAAAATAAGTCATATAGTAACATTTTGGTCATAAATATTTTTTGTCAAATTTTTTTCAGGCCCCACCACTAATTAATGAAACTAACAATATAAAATTAACAACAATATTTATGACTTCTTTTTGGGGCAATAACATTACTCCTAAATAAACATTAAAGATAAGTGTTACCTACATACACAAGATAATCATAAGATTTTGGCCGTGAAATTATGGATAATAGTTATTGATTGACATATAAGAAGTTCCTAATGCGAATCTTAATTCTCGCATGCTCACTATACCTAAAATGATTCTAAATTAGTTACCACTGCTATTTTGATGAAGCAAAAACATATGAAAAATCCCAAAGGTCGAATTTGGTTATGATTACAAAAGGTGTTAGGCAGCCATATCAAACTTTCTAGTGTTTGTAATATGTACAGTTGCTGGTGTCTAGGAAAGCATCATAATAAGGTACAATCATTTCATGCATGAAAGAATTGGATGTTTGAGGAAAATGTTCATTATGAAGGGAGATTCAAACGGGCTATAATAATAATGAATTCACATGGCAATGATCTTGAAAACAATTGATCACATCATTGTATTTGTATAGACACCTGACAACTACTCGTAATCGATTTCATGATCGAAAGACATGTTCATGACATATAATCAACAATAAGATTAAACATAATAAACTCGGCACCTTTGATTTGTGGCTCAAATTAGGAGCATTCATATATCAAATCATAAGATCAACCGAAGAAATTGACTATGTAAGAAGCATGTTCAGGTAATCGACATAAAAATTGAAATCGAATAAGTTTTACCTTCACGCGAATGCAATCTATAGTGATGAAACAGTGCCCTCGGATTCTCAAAATTAGGGCTCCAAGCAATGTTGGGTCGGGAGATCTTCCCTGTATAGAAGGGAGGGATGTATTAGAAGGGTGATGGACTTAGGGACGTAAGGCCTGGTGGGGAAACCTTAAAATCAAGCCCAACAAGGTAGCTTGGTTTGGTTATTTGTACCGGGAGCCGTCGAGTTGGGACGGTTCCGTTCCACCGTACAATTGTGACAGGATGGGACGGAAAATTTTAAGCCCGCGAAAATTCGTTCCGTCCCGTCCCGCATTAGTCGCGGGATAACATAGTGCGATCCCGCCCATCCCATCCCGTCCCGTCAAGTCAAGTAGGCTTGCTGATGAGTTGGCCTTGGCCTTGGCTTTGCCTTGGTCAGCCTTGGCCTTACCTTGCCTTGGCCGGTCTTGGCTTTGGCCTTGCCTTGGCTCGGCCTTAGGATTGGCCGGCCATGGCCTTGGAGGTTTATCCCACATCAAAAGAAAAACAAAGTAAAATGCCTTGCCTTGGCTCGGCCGGCCTTGGCCTTGAAATTGGCCGGCCATGGCCTTGGCCGTGGCCTTAGAGGTTTATCCCACATCGAAAGAAAAACAAACTAAAATGTGGCATGTGACTATATATATGAGGTTGAAGCTGAGATAGAAAGCATCAATTGGCTGTGGCCTTGGCTATGGCCGGCCTTGGCCTTGAAGTTTATCCCGCCTAGTCAACATATAATTCTGCCTAGTCAACGGGTCCCGCATTGTCCCTCGTCCCGCAGTAGATTTAGGACGGGACGGAATATTTTAGTCCCGCAAAAATTCATCCCGTCCCACAATAGTCGTGGGACATCATAATTTTATCCCGTCCCGTTATCCCGTATTGACGGCTCTATTTGTACCGTTCAATATTTCTATAAACGGGATAAGTATTTTTAGTTTTATTTTAGCAAACTATAAAATATATTTCATTCACAATGAGAAAAAAAAAAAAAGACGACGACACTCTACAAGGTTGGAGGCTCACCCCAAATTTTAATGTTAATAACATCTCTCAACCTACAAAAATAATCATTATGATCTAAATCTTGATACGTTCGAATTTCACTGCAAGTAAAATTTACTGTCGCAATCTGACATTTAAAAAATTCCCCCTCGAATAAGATTTTACATTGAAAACTTAATATACTCGAGAATTCAGGTTGACGAGAAAATGTTCATCAGACATTTCAAAATTCACTAAAAATCCTTGTGTAGCAAGAAAAATGGCATCCACTTCATTGTAAACTGCTGCCGAGATATTCATCGTAATTGCAAAATATGAAAAACTACAAACAATCAAACAAACATATGATCTCAACAAATGGGAGAAAACAACGGCTCTTACAACGGAGAGAAAACGACGGCTTTTGACAAGAAGAGAAACTTATTATTTAACAAAGAAATATAAAATAAATATTAACAACACAATTATATGAATCTTAACAAGAGATTACATATAATTGTGTTGTTAGGGGATGATTTCAATGATAATCAATAAGAAAAAAGAAGAATATTAATGGCGGATTGTTGGTGCTTGGTGTGGAGAAGGAGAGTAGGATAGTTGGGGACATGTTTCTATGTTTAGACACAAGAATGCATTTTATAAATGGGTTAATGGAATAAAACATTTATTTTCATATAAATTTGGCACAAATGAAATCAAAATGATATCATAATATAAATTTTATAGCAAATAAAAGAGTCAAAATAGACTAAAATAGCATTTTTAGTGAAACTTCTAAAATTTTAAAAGACTAAAATGATATTTTTTGAAAATTCATGGGGTTAAATGATCCTATTTTGATTTCGTCATTACAGTTCCTACTTGTAATTTAAGTCAAACCAATTCAAAATTGCCTTTACATACACTTGTTACGTTTTCCATTGATTTTGATCTCTCTTTGCAGTCCGTGTCTGATTTTCCTTTACTACTAATAGTCAAAGTCGCCACTTAAATAATGCAAAATTTCTTCTTCTGATTCTCTTGGCTCACAAGTAAATCTTGACATTGTCACACTTCAATTTTGCCTTTCTTGCGGAAGAGCTAAGGGTCTGCTCCAACTTTGAGGCAAAAAAAATGATAAAATTATTGAAGCTTAGAGTTCATCCTCCAACGTAATCCCAATCACAGTTATTGAACAAGATACCGATATTTTGGCAGCCTTTCCGAGTCACTCCTCAACCGGGAGTTCCCCGGAAGCAAGCAAGCAATAGCAAATATTGATGTACTATGTTAATCTTGCTAATTGATAAGGGTTTCTTATGCTTATTTAATACAAATCAATTGTCTCTTTAGTTGTAGCCTTATTGGTTTTCTTGATTATACTTTTGATTAAGATTTTGACCTTATCACATCCATTTTGTCTATATCTAACATCTTTCACATTCCTCCTCAATTATATCGGCTTAACTCCACTGATAACTAAGAGGTTTATAGAAATCGTTGTTGTAAAAGAAATCCTTTACGTACATCCTTAGTTTGTCTTTGACCAACTTGATTGTTTAACCATAGGATCAAAAAGTCCCAATCTCCGATACCAATTAGGGGGGTCAACACTTCGGCTTAAAACGTGGTTTGGGATCGAATCAAGTCAAAACATGCGATTCGGTTCATTTTTTAAATATCAATGGTTTTTTAACTCGTTTTGGAAAAGTAAAAAATCGTGTGGTTTGGTTGGCTTGCATTGGGAGTTCCAAACTAAGCTAAACCGATCCATTAAGATCGTTAAATCGAACCATAAAATTGAGCAGTGAAGTTGTTGAACCAAATCACCTTAAACCACAATCCTGACCCTCTACTCAAAGTTAAGTTAATCTCCACACAATTAATTTTTACAAAACCCTAAATGATTTAACATTGAATCCTACCCCGCCTCTCTTCAAGTTTACTCATTATGTCATTCTTTCAGCTCCATGTATTCGTTCTGTCTCTCTTCCCATTCTCTATTCTCTGGTTCTCTCGACTCTCTCTCTAGTCGATCATCCCTTCAATTTTCGACTGCTCTTACCTTCGCCGGCGATACTACTCTCACCTTCGTCGGCTCGCTATGCTTCCTTCAGTCGTCTTTCATCTTATTGTACTTGTTGTCGGATGTATAACATAAGGAAAATTACAGAAAATTAACAATACAAAAATAAACTGAAAATACGAAAGAAGGCTTATTAATGTTGTTGTTGCACGAGCCCAATGCTAATCACTTTCTCCTTAAGACATATTCGTCTCCTCACCGAGTGTGCTTGAGTTTTTGGTGGAACGCTTGTCTCCCAGGATAAAACGTGCGGACCGGGGGCACTTTGCACCTAAGTATCCCGGCGAACTGAAATGCGCTTGGACAGTATCACCTCTTGTATTCTACATATGCAAGGAGGCCAAAGGATTTGAATAATAATATGCAGCAAGGAAGGGAGGAGGATTGATTTCTAGTGTTTCAACTATTGTTGTGAACTCTCCAATTTATAGTTGTCCAAGATCAAAACTGAAAGCTGCCATTTAATCCGAAATTAAAACAACCATTAAACCGAAATTAAACACAATTCAGTTTCAGTTTTGAATGGTCTCAGCCGTTACATAGTTTGAAATCAAAACAGATATTATTGCTCATTTATTTTGATTTACAAAATCAAAATAAATCACTTTCCAGGAACTGCTCGGTCGAGCAAGGCATATGCCTCGGCCGGGCATACTTGTCCAGAAACTAGTCAATCTGTCTAATCTTTGCTCGGGTGAGTCACCATCAGTGCTCGGCCGAGCGTATCTATCCAGAAACTGTCCAGTCTTTACTCGGGTGAGTCATCAGCAGTGCTCGGCCGAACAACCAGCCAATGCTCGGGCGAGGTTTTATTTTGATTTACAAAATCAAAATAATAGCAAGAGGTGGGATTGTCTGCTTAGGCAAATTCGGTGCTACATTCGTGTTCGCAGGACGCACACATGCACGAGTACGCACCTCGCAGGCCAAATTGAAAACTTGATTTGCACCCCCATTGCGCGCGCGAGAGAGCCTCTATGCTACATAATCTTGAACACTACTCTAGAACACTACTCTAGTGCCCAAGTCTTTATACTAGCAGCAAGTTCTTTTTCTTTCCAATGTGGGATAACCCCACTTTTCTTTTTTCAACCCACTTACTTTGAACATTTATATCTCATTCAATGTGAGATAACTTCATTTTGTTTTCAATGTGGGATAACTCAAGTTTTTCCCTTTCCAACCCACATATTTTGAGCATTCATATCTCATTCATACAACAATCATTTTGGACAAATAAATACTTGATTTCTTGTTCTCATGGAGTAGAACACAAATTTATAAACAATTTGGTAATTTGACAAAATTATCCTTTAGAAAATAATTCATAATTTCCTTCAAAACACACTATTTTCCAACAGTACCTTCGCTCTTCACCAGGAACACGAATTTCCACCAAAGTCCAACCTAACCTATGTTCTTCATTATGTTCTGTTCCCTCCTGTATTTTCCTCTATTGGCGACCCATTTTCTGACGGTTCAAAGCTTGCAGCAAGATCTGTTGGGATTGGACAAAAACATCGCAGAAGAAGAAAAAGACCGAAATTGCTGCAACAATTTATTTATTTTATTGTGCGTGCGCTCCATTTGACAACATGTTTCCTTTCTTAGGCAAGAAAGAGATTATTTCCTTAAGATGAATTAGAATCTTTTATAACTTAGGTTTGTTGTTATTGTAAAATCAAAGTGATAACCTAGAATTTTGTATGCTAGTGTGATCAAATTAGTTGTTGCTAATTTGTATAATTCAATGAAAATATATGAGAACTACAGAGATCCAAGAACAGCAAAGTCGTGTGGGGTGCCATTAGAGGTATTCCATAGATGTGGTCCAAGATATATGTATAGGGTTTTATGGTTCTAGAGTGTGTTCATATTCTGAGGTTATGATTATTTTTTGAAAACATGAGTGAGTGATATATTGTAACACAAAATATTGTGATATTAATTGATATATTTGCTTGATATTGCACCCGGAGGTAGTCATTATTGTGACGAACTGGGTTTACAAAAATCGTGTGCTCTATGTTTTTATTGATTACTTTCATATAATTATCACATGTATGTTGTGACTCACCATTGATCAATTGGTATGGGCTATAACCGCACTTATAAACCAAAGTTCCACAACAACTCTACTTTGGGCTATCATACATGGATAATGATCTTAACCTCAACCTCAGTATTAGTGTTTAGAAACTACTATCTAATCAATATGTTAATAATTACATTAAAAGTAATTTTTATGAAGAAATGAGGCAGGCTAGCCGGTGTACTTCTTGTAATGTTCTTGATGGTAAAAGATTAAAATTAGGAAATAAAAGGTGAATTAAGTTCGTACAAGTGTACTGTACATGATTTCATTGTACTTCTTCTGCTTTTTAAGCCACCTAGTCTCAAGTCAAGCCCATGATCCGTCTTCTCCAAGTGTCCACTTAGGCTCCGTTTATTTAGCGTAAAATATTTTTTTAAAAATGATTTCCTACAAAATATTTTCTGAAAATTAAAAATGTTTTCCGAAAAATAAGATAAACATGTTTTCGACTGTTTGATAAGAAAAACATTTTCCGAAAAATATTCAATTTAGTTGACTACAAATTTACCCACCCCAATCACCACCCCCTCCCCCACCCTACTCATCACTACCAACCCCTCCCCCCACCCCCTACCCCCCAATCCACTCACCACCCCCTGCCAACCCACCCCCGTCCCCCCCGTCAAGTAAAAAAAAATCATTTTAAATTTATTTTTAACAACTACTTCCCCAATCCACTCACCATCCCCTGCCACCCAACACCACCCCCCCCATCGAGTAAAAAAAAATTATTTTAAATTTATTTTTAACAAATTTAAAATGATTTTTTTACCCGACAGGGGGGGGGTAGGAGTGGTTGATGTGGGGTGGGTAACGTGGGTGTGTGTGTGTGTATGTGAGGGTGTTACCATTTTTCGAAAAATGTTTTACTTAGAAAAAAATCGTAAATCAATTTACTTAGAAAAGTGGGAAAAATATTTTCTGAAAAACATTTTCCCCATTTTTCGGTGCTAAACAAATACCGAAAAATGGGGAAAATATTTTCCGGAAAACATTTTCCCCCAAACAAACGGAGCCTTATTTTGATTAAATTACCCTTGCTTACTGTTTGTTTTGCTTAAAACGAATTTCGAAAAATGATTTCCGTAAAATATTTTTTGAAAAATGAAAATATTTTCGGGAAAATGACATAAACATGCTATCAACTGTTTGGTAAGGAAAATGTTTTTCGAAAAATATTTTCATGTGTAATAAATCAAATGAAAATATTTTTCGATAAAAACACAATTTGAGATAAGTTGAAAAAGATAGGGTGGGGTAGGGTGATGGAGGTGGGGTGGTAGGTAGAGATGCCCAAACGGTTCCGAACCGGCGGGTCGAACCGGAACCGGACCGGACGAACCGTGAACCGGCTGAACCGGCGAACCGGCGGTTTTCCGGTCCGGTTAAGGTTCAAGATTTCAAAAACCGGTGAACTGGGCCGGCCAGAACCGGAACCGAACTGAACCGAACCGAATCGAACCGCGGCTTCACGAACCGGAACCGGAACCGCCAACGGCTAGATGATCTCGTGCGTCCATTTCTTGATCCGACGGGCCCATGTTTAATGACCGTTAAATAACTGGCCGTTGACCAAAATGTAAAAAAAAAATATTTTTTTTAATCGTTTTGGTCCCTAAAACGGTTTTTTTTTTTATTTTGGTCCCTAAAACGCTTTTTTTTTTTCTTTTTTCTCTCAAACCTATAAATACCCTCCCTCCCTTTATTTTTTTCACTACTCTCTCTCAACTCTCAAGTCTCAAAACTCTCAAATTCTCAATTACTTACTCTCTTTCTCTCTATTCTATCTCTCAAAGACTCAAATCTCTCTCTCATCTCAATCTCTCAAGTCTCAAACTCTCAAATTACTTACTCTCTTTTTCACATAAATTCATCTTTTCACCCAAAAATGTCTTCATCTCGTATGGTCGTGGCGATAAGGGAAAGAATGTATCAAGTTCGCATCCATTTTTCCCCCGCCGATGATTCCATTTGGGGCAATCTTAATGTTCAACCTCTACCACAAGAAACGTTTAATTTGACGATGATGAAGTTGATACAACATTTCCAACGGGTGATCATGGTCATACCGAAGGGAGTAACACTCAAACCACTCAAACCCAAAGTGAGCGCGAGGGGGTGGTCAAACTCAAATCCGAGGTCGAGGTCGAGGACGAGGAGGTCGAACCACGGGAAGGTCCTGATTATCGTGACCGTGCACTTTTCAAAAGTGCCAATTGAAGGTACCAACCAATACACCGTTTCTTGCAACCATTGCCCTCAAAATTTGCCTTTACCTACGGAGGTGGTTAAGGGACATTTAAAAGACACTTGACGACAAGGCACCCCGATCAAGTTGGAGATGCCCAAGATCAAACACAACTACACGGATTTACGGGATCATCACAAGGTACATCTTCGCAATTATTTAAATTTGATAATTCAACGTATAGAAAAGAAATGGCAAAATATACCGCCGCTAAAGGATTACCCTTTAATTTTACTAATGATAGATTATGGTCTCATATGGCACAACTTTGTTTAAATCCCGCGGCTAAAGAAATTAATAAAAATACAAGTACTCGTGATACTAAAGCTCAATATCTACAAGGAAAATTAACTTTAATTAATACCCGTTTAAAGATTTACCCCAAAAATTGTCAATATGTGCCGATATATGGAGGACCATTGGCAAACTCATAGCTATATAGGAATTACATGTCATTGGGTTGATATTAGTTGGAAATTACAAAACGACATTAATTGCGTATAAATCTTTTGATACTGCTCATAACGCTTCAAAATATTTGTAGTAAAATTGCTAATGTTTTACAAGAATATGGATTAGTTCACAAAATTTTTTCAATTGGATTTGATAATGCCGCAAATAATAATCGCTAGTCTACCATCACTCATTGATATTTGTCAACCATCTATTGGTGGTAAATTTTTTTCATGTTAGGTGCATATGTCATATTTTAAATTTGTGTGCAAGATGGTTTAACAACTTTAAAGGAACATGTAGCCCCAATTAAGGAAGTTCTTGCTTATATAATGAGAAATCATAGTGTAACAAAATTGTGGATTAGATTTTGTAAAATAAATAATATCCCACCTAAAAGATTTTCCCTAGATGTTCCAAATCGATGGAATTCCACTTATAAAATGTTATCCGAATCTTATGATTTTCGTGAACTATTGTGTCGCTTATTCAACAAATAGAGTATTCAACTATAATATTGCCCCATCAATGGGATATTTGTAATAATTTAAAGAAAATTTTGAAAGTTTTTAAAGATGCTACCGTACAATTATCCGGTTCTTACTATCCCACTTCACCGTTAGTTATAGAACACGCCGCTAAAATTAGTTACATATTTATGCATTTTAAAGATGATCAAATTTTAGGTGAATGTATTAACAAGATGAGAACAAAATGGCTTAAATATTTTTTGATCATTCCCCCATTGTTTTTAGTAGCTAAACTATTAGATCCTAGGATAAGAGAAGATGGTTTAGAACAAATACTAGATTATTATTATAAGAATCTATTTTCCACCGGCTTTGATTTGTTTTTAGATAGACCTATCCCAAAGGCAAAAGACGTTGTAATTGAGATCAAAAAATTGTATCTGAACTTTATAGAGAATATTATGATCTTTTTGGTAATATTGTTTATCCTCCTAGTAGTGAAAATGTAGTGTGTGTAGTTCTCACGAAGATAGCGATCCCTTTAACTTTATAGATAATTTAATTAGTTCTAGAACTCAAAAACGTCAACGAGGCGGCTCCACTTATATTGAACTTGAAAATTATTTAACCACTTCTTGAGCCTATAGACGATTTTGATATTGCAAAGTGGTGGGCACGAAGGGCAAACAACTATCCTATTCTATCATTGATAGCAAAGGAGATCCTAGCCGCTCCCGCCTCAACCGTTGCCGTAGAAGAAGTATTTAGTGTAGGAGGAAATGTCTTATCCGATCGAAGGTCAAGGTTGTCTCCATATAATTTAGAATATCAAATGTTGCTCGGCGATTGGCATAGAGCCGAACTACGACTTCAAGATAAAAGAAGTAGTTCCGAGGAGGAGGAGGCCTTTGATGAAGATACATCGGGAGCGAAGCCGAATGAACTACGCCGCTCTTTAGACTTTAGATTAGGTTAATTAATTGTAATTTTATAGATTAGATTTTAGATTAGGTTTATTTTTATTTAATTGTAATAGTTAGGTTGAGGTAAAGGCTCCTAAATGTCCCCCCTTATTTATAAAAGGGTAAGGTTGGTTGTCCCCTCATTTGTAATTTTATTTTAATTAATAAAATTTAAGGGTACCGATCCTTTTTCTTTTATATACTTTCGTTTATTTCAAAAAAAGTTAAGTTTTTATATGACTTTTTGCAAAAATTAACTTTTTTGTAAAACTTAACGTAAATTGTTAAGAATTTAACTTGTAATTTTTTTTTTGAAGGTGATCGACACTCGGGCGACCGCCCTAGTCATTTCGGCCCTTCGGGGCGACCGTCCAAATCTTTTTTTTTTTTTTTTTTTTTTTTTGAAATTAACCAGGTTTAGAACCGGAACCGAATCGCACGGCCGGTTCAACCGGACCGAACCGTGACAAACCGGGCCGGTTTCGGTTCAATGCTTGGTGGAACCGTGAACCGCCGGTTCGGAACCGGAACCGGCGGTTTGAACCGGATGGGCACCTCTAGTGGTAGGGTAGGAGGTGGGGATTAGTAGGGGTGAGGTGGGTGGGTGTGGGGTATGGTAGGGTGGTGAGGGAAATGTAAAGGGTAAGATGATGGTAGGCTAGGGTGGTGATAAGGTAGGGTGTGGGGTGGGGTAGGTGTGGGGTAGGGTGGGTAGCCAAGAGTGTGGGGGGATAGGGTGGGTAGCCGAGAGTAGGGGAGTAGGGTTGGGTGGGGGAGTTGTTAAAAAATAAAAAAATTAATTATTATTAAAAAAAGTTTGATAGTGGGTGGGTTAGTGAGAGTAGGGTGGTGAGAGTTGTTAAAAAATAATTTTAATATGAATATAAAAAAATTGCTTAGGAGTAGGAGAGTTGTTAAAATATAATTTTAAATTGAATAAAAAATATGTTTTGATCTTGAGGTGGTGGTGGTGGTGGTGGGAGATGTTAAAAATAAATTTAAAATAATTAATTTTTTTTTACCTGATGGGAGTGTGAGGGGGGAGGGTGGTGGTGGTGTGTGTGTGTGGTGGTGATGGTGATGGTGAGGGGGGGGGGGAATTGTAAAATATAATTTTAATATAAATAACTTTCTTATTAGAGGATGGGGTAGGAAGTGGTTGATGTGGGGTGGGTAACGTGGGAGGTGTATGGAAAGTTAGGTGTGTGTGGGGGTTTAACATTTTCGGAAAATGTTTTAATTAGGAAAAATTCGTAAGACATTTTACTTAGAAAAGTGGAAAAAATATTTTCTGAAAAACATTTTCTCCATTTTTCGATACTTACCAAACACCGAAAAATGAGAAAACGTTTTTCGGAAAACATTTTTCGAGCCTAAATATAGATTGTTGATGTCTTATTTCTCCTTTATATCTTTGCTCCTAAGTGAAAATTGATGGATTAATGATCATGCTTTGGTGTCTTAATCTTATAAATTTAAAAGCGGTACTTGTATTTATTCTTTAAAATAAAAGGTATTTTTTATATTCATAAAGTTAGAAAATCTTTTAAAAAAAACATAATAATGTAACCTAGTTTTGGGTTGGGTATAGATTGCGGTCTATACTTCGGTTTGGACCACGTTCGCAAAACCAAATTATGGTTTATACTGAGCTAAATCGAACCATGACGATTCGGTTCACATCGTTTGAATTTTTTAATGATTTAGCTCGATTTGTGATTCTTCAAATCAACGGACTAGCGATTTAGAAGTTGGAATCCCCAACGCGAAGGGCCAATAGTCAAGAAACTCAGTTGCAAAATGGCGTGTTTGATCTGAATCTTGACGAGGGGAGAGGGAGGGATCTCAGACAACACCGATGATGATGATGGAGGAAGAGGTAGAGGCAATGAAGGGCCATATTAAATGGACTTGAATGAGCGTGAGTTAGTACTGGTGATTGGGGTGGTCTAAAATAATGGAGGGTTGCGCTGAAGAAGGGAAAGGGGGAGCTAATTTGATGTGGGTTTGGGGTTCTTATTTGGGAACAATGCTTTCTATTTTGGTCCCATCGTATTCATGAAATCTATACTAAAGTATTTTAAAGTAGGATAAAAAGGATTAGGTGATGACACATAAGCTTGATTACTAATTCTCTTGATCCTCATGCTTCCACATAATTTTTCTATTAGGATTGATGTGTTCTTTCGTATTCTCTGCATTAGCTTAGTGTAATAGAAGAATATAATAGTTATGTAAGTAGTAAAAGTGTTATTAGAATAATTAAGATATTGGTATATTGTAATAGTAGTTAACTTTTAGTAATTAATTTATTATATTTTATATAAGTTATTCTAATGGTTTACATCAATAGTTAAATTTATACTCTTTGAATAAATTAGAAATGTATATGTATTAGGAGAATTTGAAATGAAAAGTCTTTATTCAATGGCTAGAACATGAATCTAACTATCTAAGCTATAACAATTTGTTATCATTAGTGACTTTTATTAAAAAACCGTAAAGTTGAGAAGTTGAAGCATTAGCAATTCAAAAGTCATAAAAAATTATCAATTAGTAAAGTAACCACAATTGTCAAATTCTCACACAACACCCCATTTTTCTCTCTCTCTCTCTCTCCCTCTCTCTTTCTCTCTCATCTCCTCTCTTTTTGTCAAATTGGAAGACATTAGCAATTCAAAAGTCACAAAAAATTATCAATTAGTAAAGTAACCATAATTGTCAAATTCTCACACAAATTCAAACTCTCTCTCTCTCTCTCTCTCTCTCTCTCTCTCTCTCTCTCTCTCTCTCTCTCTCTCTCTCTCTCTCTCTCTCTCTCTCTCTCTCTCTCTCTCTCTCTCTCAAATTGGAAGACATGATCATTTTTTACTTGATTGACATTGCCTATTATCATGCTCCAAGTAAGCTAACATTATTCATTCTCTTTTATCTCTAATCTTTCATTTCTAATTATTCATTTCTAATTATTTTTCATTCTCTTAATTCAAATTTGATTTATATGGTTCTATTTAATTTACTTCTCTTTTGTTTATTATTATATCTTCTTTGCTGTTTTATCTTGATACAATTTATAAATTTATTATCGTATTTTCTTTAAATTAAGATTTGACTTTTATTTTATTTTTTTTGCTTTGTTTATATTTTTTATTTGATATTAATTTTAATTTTAATCTCTATTTTCTTCTGTCAACTTTTATATTTGGTTTGATTTTATTTATTTATTTATTTATTTTATTTTAATTAATTTTCATATTCATTTTTCCCATTTAGATTTTTACTTTTGGATCTTTATCAATTTTTTTCGATTAAATTTTTATAACGCATTTTTTAATCGTATTTTTGTACATTTAAGTTATTACTATTGGCTATTTGATTTCTTTAGCGAATACTTCTATTTCCATTGTTTTTATTTATTTTGATAAATATTTGTTTTTTTATGCCCATTTATTTCTTACTTTGTATATGTCATTTGTCTTAATATTGTTTATAGTTTGCTTTTTTGTTTTCTATAGCCAATTTTATAAGTTTTTTTTTTATTTATTGCTTTCTTTTTTCTATTTTAAATGCTTCTTTTCCATTGTTTTTTCTTTTGATTAACATTTAAATTTTCATTATTTTCTATCTACGTTGTCTTTTGCTTACGTCTTTTGATTTATTTATTTTTTATATTTATATTACCTTATTATTAGGATATGTTTTTGTGTTATTTTTAGTTTATTTACATTCTTTATATTTATTTTTTAATTTCATTTTTTTAAATTTATTTATTGTCTCTATCTATTTTGATCAAGTTTGTGAATAGTTTTTTGTCAATTTTTTTAATTAAAATTAAATTTTTAATTTTCGTATTTGTTATTACACTTAGTTTTCCTTTGTTTTTATCATGATATTTTGACAAATTATCATATAATTTTTAATTTCTTCATCGGTTAATTTTATTTTGAGTAAGATTATGAATGCTACTTTTCAATTATTTTCCTTTTAAAAATATAAATATGCTAAACATAAATAAAACTAATAGGTTATAGACTTGGCCCGTGCGAAGCACGGGTTGTACACCTAGTACTTATAAAAGTCAGTAGTTTAATAATAGACACTTTTAAAACGTTAAACTTTCAAATTATCAAAGTTTCGTAAACAATGGTTTGATATCGACAAGAAAATTGTGTCACTATACAATATTAGTATTTTTAATGGTGAAATGAACGGTAAAATGGGTAAAATGACGGAAGAATTATATGATCCACAAAAAGTTTTTCGTACAAAAAGGGTAAAACGAAAAAAAAAATCTCAATGACCAAAAAAAGAATAAATAAGAAATGTATTTAGTACAATTTTATCATAGTTTAAATAATATACCTACACATAATATTTTTTAAAAAAATATATATTAACATATGAAAATTATGAAATACAATATTTATTATGAAAAGAAGAAAATATATAAATTACACGCTCACATTTTTCACAAACCCAATTGAAACGAGAAAACTGTTTTTTTGTCCCCGTACTATTGTAAAATATCAATTTAACACTTCTATCACGTAAACAACAAATGTGTCATGCGTACTATTGATTTAATTGCAAAAGTAGCTAATATATTGTTCACTCGTTACTTTTTTATAACGATCGTCAATAACTTATCATAAAGTTAGATTAAAAATTTCAAATTTAACCCTAATATTTTAAAAACTAACCCCGTCAAATATTTAATTTATCAATGATCAAACCCCTTTCAATTTAGACCTTGAGATTGAAATAACTAAATTATCCTTGGCTTCAACCTCTGAACAATGCGCAATCCTCCCCCCCTTCAATTTTGACCTTCTCCACCCACCAAAACTTCAATTTTGACCTCCCCCATCCACCAAACTTCCAAGTTAAATCCACCAAAACACCACCCTCCATGAAACCCCTTGATCTGGAACCCACTTGAACTTTCCCCCATTCCCACCAGCTCTCCCAACGTCGTATAAATTCTCCCCCCAATTTTCTCTTAATTCTTCACCCATTTCAATCGACTCTCCCCCCCCCTGTTCATCCTCTAGCATATGTTTCACAAACCCTTAGTTCATCATTATTCTTCCATTGCTTTTGGCCTTCATTATCATTTCAATACCTCCAGTGATCTGTCTTCCCCCAATTAGTGTTATTCCTGATTCAAATTCAAATTAACCCCCTACCAATTCTTTCATTCTTTCTTTAATTTATAATTTTTAGCCTCCCTTTTGATTCAATTTTGAGTTTCAATACTATGGGTGTTAAGGGATTTGTTGAGGGTGGAATTGCTTCCATTGTTGCCGATTGTTCTACTCACCCACTTGACCTTATTAAGGTTCGTATGCAATTGGTGAGCGAATCAAATCTCCCTAATCCTGTTCCGCAGCGAATTCATTCTATTAAACCCTCTTGAACCTTCAACTGACCGAGCTTCATCCTTCAATCTGAGCCACAATTCATTGAAGAAACCCACCAAATATTCTACCTTGAGATGGCGGTTTGTTTCAACACTTTACAGAACATGACGAAACAAGAAAAAACATTGTTCCAAATTTGAGAAATATGAGATATTGAGTTAATTTGCATCAAGAAAAGAACACACACTAAATACACTCAATTATGGGTTTCTCTCACTAATGTCAAACCAAGCTTGGTTTGCCGAAATGAGTGGAGGAGGCGAAATACCAGAAGAAGTAGGTTGGATGGGGTCGGAGGGGAGAGAGAAGTAGGAGGCAAACAGATTTGGGAGAGGGTGGAAGGGTAAGAAGATCGAAAGTGTAGGCGTTAAGACAAATGAATCGCGGTCGATGGTGTTGGAATGATTATGGTGGTGGCGGCGGCGGCGGCGGCGCTAGTGGTGGCACTAATGGTGGTGTACAACTTAACTAATAACGATAATGATGAACAAATAGTAAATTAAAATGAGAAATTTTACTTTATATAAAGGAAGTTAATGAGATGTGAGTATTTACACATTAAATATATGACGAGGTTAATTCTTTAAATATTAGGGTTAAATTTGAAAATTTTAATCTAACTTTATGTTAAATTATTAACGCTCGTTAAAAAAGTAACGAGTGAATAGTACATTGGTTAATTTTGTAATTAAATCAATAGTACGCATTACACATTTGTTGTTTCCGCAGTACATGTGCTAAATTGATAATACGCAATAGTAAGCTGGGCAAATGCGGAGCTAATTTGATGTGGGTTTGTGATGGATGTGATTTTACCCATCCAAAAGATATGTTTTCAAGCTTATTTAATGCTTGAAACCTTGGAAATTTAATGTGTTTTGTTAGTATTTTGAAAGTGCATGGGTTAAAGTGCAAATCTGGAAAGTTCAAGGGCCAAAGTGCAAATAGGTGAAAATGATGGAAAGGGGCACGAGCGGTGACCAGGAGAACCACTCGTGTCATATCAAGTTTTTGACGTAATTTCAATCAGCACGACTTTGCCAAAGAGTACGACTCGTGCCGCGAATCGAATCCAAGGGATGATGTCACCGGCCGCTTTTGCAGTTATTTTAGAAAGTTTTATTTTATTTTCTTTTCTTTTCCTTTTAGTATTAGGTTATTGGGGTAGAGTATAAATACTTCCTTTTAGAACATTATTAGGGATCATTTTTTACTTTTCTTTTGGAGATTTCAAGCCCTAGCAAAAATTGCAGCTTTTTATTATCAAGATTTCAGGTTTTATTATTTTAATTTAATTTTTGTGATTGATATCATGAATATGCTTGGCTAATTTCTTTGTTCATGGATTGGGTATAAACGGTGTCAAAGTTTTATGCTAAAAACCTAATTTCAATTTCGATTAATTTCTTGCTCTTCAAAGTTGTTCTTCATAATATTTAGGTTTTTATTAGATCATTAACGTGAGTAATAATTACCGGATTAAATTTTGAGGATTAGATTTAATCGATTTATGTAACTGTATCGAGAAGATCTAGGTTCGTGTATTCCTTGGATTTTAATGCAATCTTAAATTATTAAGTGACGTAATTGAAAACTTAGTAATTGAGATTAGAAGAGTTGCAAATCGTACACCAAACCGTCTCAACTCTCGAGTTAGTGAATGAACCCTTGAAATTGATTAAATAGCATCTTTTATTAATAGCATATTACTACGATACTGTGAAATCCCAATCCGTGAATTCTTTTTAATCTGATAAACCCTTCAATTACTTGTTTCTTTTTATTACTTGCGCATTTTAATTTTTGTCTTTAATTGTTAAGTGAATTCAAATTATAACCTAAGCATTGGCTAAATAAGCTCGTTCTCACTCAGTCTCTGTGGATTCGAATATTTCTGGTGCATACTACTACAATGGTAGCTTATACGCTTGCGAGGAATTTTAACTGAGAAAATATTCATCAAGATTTTGGCGCCGTTGCCGGGGACTTGGGTGATTTGAACGAATTTATTTGGTCGTTGTATGCAAGGTCGGCATTCGCAGGATCCCGAGTTGGTCCCGTTGAACGACGATATCGACAAGGTCGAGAGGGGCATTCCCCCGATTAGTCAATCACAGTCTGACACTGATCATTCTACCACCGCGGTAGTGGATCCTGAACTAAGTGAGTCAGATACTTCTTTCACCGAGAGAGAAGAGCAAGTACCTAAAATGGCAGACTAACAAGATAGACTCATGAATGAGTTTGCCAAATCGAAAGTGGACACATCGGTGTCATGCATAGTGTTGCCCCCTTAAGCTTTAAATTATGTGATTAAAGAGCAATTCTTTAATCTATTACCTAATTTTAATGGCTAGTGAGGATGCATTGAATTTTCTGAGGGATTACATGGTGACAGTGTCAGGATTCCCAGTGAGAGAGGGAGTAACACATGAACACTTGAGGATGAAGTGTTTCCCTCATTCTTTGAAAGATAAGGCCAAATCTTAGCTATTGTTACTCCCACCTAGGAGTATTACTACTTGGGAACAATTACATGATGCATTCTTGGGTAAATATTACCCACATTCTGCATTGGCTGCATATAGGGTAAAGATCATGGGTTTCAAGCAAGAATTTAATGAGCCTTTTCATGAGGCCTGGGACAGGTTTAAAATGTTACAAATTCATGTCCCCATCATAACTTTCCCCAATCCATGTGGCATCAAACTTTTTATAGTGTTTTGTCACCAGAATTCCAAAGGATGGTAGATAATGCAGCAGGGGGATATTTATTGTCTAAAACTGTTTAGCAATGCCAAGAATTGTTTGACATGTTAAGTGGGAACTCTCAACAAAAAGGGGATAGGGGGAACATTGGGAGTGTGAATGAGCTAGGCATGAATAAAGAGATAGCTAATCAATTTGCCATGTTAAATAAAAAATTTGATAAATTAGCATTGATGACCCTTCTTCTTCTAGTTCTTCTAATGTCTTTGTTGTTGATAAATTGGTATATGATAGTTGTGTTACTTGTGTTTCTAACTCTCACTCTTATGAAAATTTTCCCACCACAAGTACATACAATTATGAAACTGAGTAGGCACAGACAATGCAAGGATATGGGCAAGGATATGGACAGAGGTTCCTCCAGAACAATTACCAATATGGGAACACATATAATTCGGGGGCTCAACAGCCAAATAACTCTCTCCATACTCAGCCACCACAGGGACAGTTTGATAGGAAGAAAGAGCCCAGGGAAGTGGCCATGGAGCAAATGCAGGCTGAAAACAATCAGTTGAGGGCGGAAAGTCAACAAGCTTCCAAGAATCATGAAGCTGCCCTTCAGAAGTTAGAGATCCAAATTGGGCAATTGGCAACTGCTTTACAAGCACACAAGCCTGGTACCTTCCCGAGTCAAGGTCATAAAACCAAGGCCATCTTCACACTTAGAGGTGGTAAACAGGTAGATAATAAGGTACTTTCTCCTTCATCTTCTATCCCTATATCTCCTGTTTTGGATCATGAGGTGGATCCTGTTGTGGAAAGTGTTCTGGTTGATAAGGTGGTGCTTAATGAAAAGAGTACTAACTATTTGGGGAAGAATGTGATTGTTAATACTCCCACCCCCAAGCCATATGTACCTCCTGTACCATTTCCTGGTAGGTTTTTAAGGAACAAGCTGAATCACCAAATGAAGGAGTTGATTGAAATGTTTTCAAAATTTAGCATCAACCTCCCACTTTTAAATGTGATTAAAAATGTCCCAGCTTAAGCCAAGTTTTTCAAAGAAATAAACTCCAGGAAATTCAAGTATGGGAAGGATGAAAAGTTGTTGTTGGGAGAGAGTGTTAGTGCTACAACACAGACTTCCATCAAAATTGAAGGACCCCGGGAGTTTCTTAATTTCCATTACTGTGGGGGACTCAAACAATGTGAAGACGATGTTGGACCTTGGCGCTAGCATTAACTTGTTGCCTTACTATTTGTATCTTAAGATGGGTCTTCCTGAACTAAAACCCACCATGATGGCCTTACAACTCGCTGATCGGTCCATTAAAAGACCTTTGGGCATTTTGGAAGACGTTTTGGTTCAGGTTGATTCTTTGATTATCCCTGTTGATTTTATGGTACTTGAGATGCCAAAAAGTGAAGGAAGTCGTTGTGATTCACCCATATTACTTGGGAGACCTTTCATGGCGACGGCCAATACGTGATTAATGTGGGGAATGACACCCTTTCTATGACTGTTGCAAACGAGAAAATTGAAATATCTGTGTTTGATGTCATGCATAATTCCATTGATGATGATGAGTCATGTTTATATGTAGATGACATAGAGGAGGATGAGTGTACCAAATTAGATAAGAGTGACGGTGAGAATTCTAGGGATAAAGCAGACGTCCATGACATGGCTAGTAACAACAAGGTCGACAAACACTTTTCGAGTGACGAACCGTATCGCCCCCTAGGCCGATCCCACAAGGGGTCGGTGTCCTCATTAAAATATTTCTTCCCTTTAAAGTCTAAAACTATTGACTCATGTGCTAAAATTGAAGAATGTTGTTTTCTTGACATATGTGATACTTTCTTTGCCAATATGTGTGATCAAGATAACATCTCTTATGATTTTGTTGAGGAAGATGAGGTGCTTGATGTTGATAAGACCAAGGCATCGAATGAGTTTGGGGGAGAGGTCCCCATGAAAAAGAAAAAGAAGATAAAGGCCAAGAAAAAGGCCACAAAAAATCCTTGGGCTCCACCCAATTTAATCAAGAATGGTACATATGTGTAGAAAATTGTGGGCATTTGTGCCCGTGAATGTGCAAGGTGGGCCAAGGGAAGAAAAGCTAAGACCAAAGACAAGATGGCCATCTCTAATCCCCATTGAATTGAGAATTCGATCGGGCTAACGACCTTAACCAAATGCGCTTATTGGGAGGCAACCCAAGTAGGTACGTTTTATTTGCTTTATTTATTTGTTTTGTTGTGTCATATCATCCTTTGAACGCAAGGCATGTTTTAGTTCACCTTGCTATGAGGACATAACATGTTTTGAGTTTGTGGGTAGATATCTCTTCGAGTTTGTGGGTTTATAGGAGAGTGTATATTGTGTCACCCTCCAAAAAATAGAAAATTTTAAAAATTTTGTTCTTTTCATATTTTGGAATGTTGGCAAGAGTCCATGATGATTTGAGGGTGCTTTAATTTTTAAAATCTTAAGTATTATTATTAATATGGGGATACAATTGCATTGAAACATGTAAAGTATGATTACTCCACCTTTCACTTCCATATTATTTTTCTTGATCATTGTTACCAATTTAGGAGACCTTTATAAGATCACTTTGGCATTCTCGGGGTCCCTAGAACATGTTTGCATGGCTGTAAATAACACATCAATTAGGTTATTCGGGAAGTGATATTTGATTATTTTCTTTGAACCTTATTTGTGAGCCTTTAACTTTTCAGTCAATTATAAAAATTTCTGCTAGAATCCCATTTGAGCTTGAAAAAGAATGGAATCTCTCACAAAGTGAGAGGTTATTTTAGACCACCATTCGCCTCCATTTGTATCCTCATTATCCTACCCTTTTAACTTATACACTATTTTCTCACATTTTCAAGAAAGTGAAACTAGGGATTGATGGGAAATGTTTGGGTGATGTTTGGAAAATCAAGGGTGAAAAGTGGTCATCAAAAGAAAAAAAATGGGTTATGAATGTATTGAAAAGAGGGGCTTGAGCAAAATATTGATTGCATATTCTTCGTGTTATATATGTGTAAAGAAAAGAAAAAAAATATCTGAAAAGAAAGCCTTGCCCTCTCTAATGTTGAAGTGGAAAGTGACCAAAAAGAAAGAAAGGTGGTCAATCCCAAATGTGAAAGCATACAAAATTATAAGTTTGGGGGTTGAATCAATGGGTTGGCATGAACCGGAAAGATTAATTCAAAGTAAGGGTGTATGTTGAAGACTCTCTAGTTTCACTACTTGACTTCGTATGTCCTTACCTTCAATTGGAACCGTGAACCTAGCCTGCATTTTTCGCGATACATTACAAGCCATAAAGTCATATTTGATCCCTAAATAGTAGCCGGGTTGACAATTGTGTTTAAACATGCATATGAGTGTCCTTGTAAAATTTCATCTTATTATTATTGATTTAGAGCATGACATAAGAGACCCTATAAAATATCTTATTTTGCTAAACAATGATCTCCCATATTTCATTCATCTTTCATTTTGTGGTGGAGAATTGTAAGTTAGATACAACCATGTAAATATAATTCCATGTTCATAATAATACTTGTAGATTATGTGTGTTGGGAAGAATCTGAGACTTGTTGTGCCAACAACATATTATGTGAATTGAACAATCCAAAAATAGTTCTTTCGTTTTATTTAGTTAGTTTTTATTTTGTTTTAGTTTTGTTTTACTCGAGGACGAGCAAAAGATAAGTTTGGGGGTATTTGATGAATGTGATTTTACCCATCCAAAAGATATGTTTCCAAGCTTATTTAATGCTCGAAATCTTGAAAATTTAATGTGTTTAGTTAGTATTTTGAAAATGCAGAGGTTAAAATGCAAATCTGGAAAGTTCAAGGGCCAAATTGCAAATAGGTGAAAATGATGGAAAGGGGCACGAGTGGTGACCAGGAGAACCACTCGTGCCATATCAAGTTTTTGACGTAATTTCAATCGGCACGACTTTGCCAAAGAGTACGACTCGTGCCACGAATTGAATCAAAGGGATGATGTCACTGGTCGCTTTTGCAGTTATTTTAGAAAGTTTTTTTTTCTTTTCTTTTCTTTTCCTTTTAGTATTAGGTTATTGGGGTAAAGTATAAATACTTTCTTTTAGAACATTATTAGGGATCACTTTTTACTTTTCTTTTGGAGATTTCAAGCCCTAACAAGAATTGCAGTTTTTTATTATCAAGATTTCAGGTTTTATTATTTTAATTTAATATTTGTGATTGATATCATGAATATGCTTGGCTAATTTCTTTGTTCATGGATTTGATATAAACGGTGTCAAAGTTTTATGCTAAAAACCTAATTTCAATTTCGATTAATTTCTTGCTCTTCAAAGTTGTTCTTCATAATATTTAGGGTTTTTATAAGATCATTAACGTGAGTAATAATTACCAGATTAAACTTTGAGGATTAGATTCTCGGTTACGTAACTGTATCGAGAAGATCTAGGTTCGTGTATTCCTTGGATTTTAATGCAATCTTAAATTATTAAGTGACATAATTGAAAACTTAGTAATTGAGATTAGAAGAGTTGTAAATCGCACACCAAACCGTCTCAACTCTTGAGTTAGTGAATGAACCCTTGAAATTGATTGAATTCCATCTTTTATTAATAGTAAATTATTGCGACACTGTGAAATCCCAATCCGTGAATTCTTTTTAATCTGGTAAACCATTCAATTACTTGTTTCTTTTTATTACTTGCTCATTTTAATTTTTGTCTTTAGTTGTTAAGTGAATTCAAATTATAACATAAGCATTGGCTAAATAAGCTCGTTCTCACTCAGTCTCCGTGGATTCGACCCTTGCTGGTGCATACTACTACAACGGTAGCTTGTACGCTTGCGATGAATTTTAACTGAGAAAAATATTCATCAGTTTGGGGGGTTTTTATTTGGGGACAATGCTTCCTGTTTTGGTCCCCTCGTATTCATGAAATACTTATAAAAGTCAGTAGTTTAATAATAAACACTTTTAAAACTTTAAACTTTCAAATGATCAAAGTTTCATAATAATGGCTTGATATCAGCAAGAGAATTGTGACACTATACAATATTAGTATTTTTAATGGTGAAATGGACAAAAAAATAACGAAAGAATTATATGATACGCAAAAAGTGTTTCATACAAATGGGTAGAACGAAAAAAAAATCTCAGTGGCCAAAAAAAGATTAAATAAGAAATGTATTTAGTACAATTTTATCATTGTTTAAATAATATACCTACACATAATTGTAAGTGCTCCAATTTGAGTTTGTTAGAATTTTCGTTAGAAAATTAACGAAAGTCATAACAATTACTAACATTCCTAACAATCCTAACTTTTCTAACAAAGTAAGGGTAAAATGGGCATTGCCATTTAGAGTTAAACCTTCCAAGGAATCTCAAAAAGCAAAAGAATTAAGAAAATCCCGAAACAGCAAGTTGAAAAACATTTTCTGCTGAGATTTTTGAATTTTATTCCTTGTGTCCAAAGCTGGAGCTGCATTTAATGAACAGTGCACGCCAAGCAGACCAATCCGCGCGGACATGTATGTAAAATTCAGAGGGCTATAAATTGAGCCCTCCAGTCACAAAAATAAGGAGGAACAACACATTTTGCACCGAACCTCTGGCGAAATATAGAGAGAAAACAGTGAGAATTCACTTGAATTGTCACCATTTTCTCTCCAATCTTTCCCAACTCATGCTCATCCACTCACTCTCATATTAAAGCCCTAAACACTCATACACTCAAGCCAAACACTCAAGAACACAAGGAAGATTGGTAAACCCTCCTCTTCCTAACCCTAAATCTCATCCATGCATGCATCTTCAAACTACAAAATGTAGTTCTTTCATCTTCTTGCTCTAGATCTAAGAAGATCACCATGGAAGACCATCTCCATGGATGATCTTCTACAAAGATCAACATTATTTTCAAGTTCTCTTACTTTCTTGCAAAGAAAACTCATTTTCAAAATCCTAAAACCATTTTCAAGCATAAAATCTCATTTTCAAAGGATAAAAATCCCCTTCCCAAGCAAATGAAATGCTTAGTCCTAATGTACCCCAAGGATGGTTTGGTATAGTTGATTCACCACTAAAATGTCTAGTGATCACTAACCAAAACCTAGGGAAATGGGGACAAGCATGGATGCAAAACCCCCCTTAAAATCATATTTTCTTTCTTGAGAAGTTGCTGTCCAGTAGCAATTTTCTCAGACCTCAGTCCATGGTCTTAATTTTTGGACACAGATGAACTTGGAATTTGGTGTTGACTACAAAACACTTTTTGTATCCAACATCCAGAGCTTTCCAGACATATTTTTACTTTATTTTTTGGGTGAGTAAAACTCCTCTTTTCAAATTTTCTTTCAGAGGCTAGTTCATCAGCTTCTGGGAATCCAGATCTCATATCTGAGGTTTCCAGAAGGTTTTGACCCCTCAAATCTTCTCCAAAATGGAAAATTCCTTCGTACAAACCTTATTTAAGGTGTCTGGAACAACTTTCATTCTCTGAGTTTATCCAGATTATGAAGTTTTAAGACCCTTGAATACATTTCAAAATCAAAGGTCCACTGCCTTTTTCATTCTGGCAGAAATGACTCTCAACTTCAAAAGGTCTTTTGAGTACCAAATCTCAATCCAAAAATCCCCCAAAAAATCATGGAATCAGTTTAAAGTCTTAAAAAGATATCCCAATTTTTACTTTTCTGAGTTTCAACTTATTTTGGCCAAAAAACACACACACACACACACACACAAATGATTTTCAGCTTGGAAGACTCGTTTTACGAGGCGCGTCGGGTGCACACTAACGTCCTTCCCGACGCGTAACATGACCTCCGAACCTAAATCTCTGATCTCGGGCTTTTTTTCAAAGTTTTGGCCCTCAAAATTAAAATGGCGTGGCGACTCCGTTTTCGTTGATTTTCTTTTAAACAAAAAATGGGAAAATTTTCGGATACACATCATCACAGTGGCGACTCCGCTGGGGAATAAGCTTTTTTTTAAAAAAAAAATGATATTTGGTATATTGGTGGAAACCATTAAACTTCCCGTTATCGCCTCCTAACACGAGTCGGGGATAAATTGTGGTCTAACAATCCCACGTACCGGTATCACCGTTTTAAAAAAAAAAAGAGCTTTTGAGGGTCAAGCTTCCGTCCCGGCTTTGAAAATCATTTTTTGTGTGTGTGTTGATTTTTGCACAGTTTTCATGTTGTTTTGGCCGCCTCGGAGAAAGTCAAAATTTTGACTGTCGGAATAATGTCCCTAACTGTCGGAATTTTCGTGCTTACGTGCTTATGTGCTCATTAAAAATTTCAAAAAAGAAAATCAAAAAAAAAAAGATTTTCAAAAAAAAAAGAAGAAGAAAATTCTCAAAAAAAAAAAAATCATGCATCATATTTTTTAAGACTCATAAAAAAAAAATCTTTATTTTACTCAGAAAAAGAATATAGACTGCTTGCACACTACGCGCACGTGACCGTACACTGCACACTACGTCCTTAACCCGGGGAAATCCTTGTCGCGGTCCGTTTGGTCTTATTACGCCTCTCGGATGAGCACAGGACTACCCAAACATCCCATGGAGCCTCGTGTCGACCATGCACTTGTCCGTGACACACTTTGTCCGAGACCCGGTTGGTTTTTAGTGCAGTGCATGTCCATGCCCCGTCCGTGTATAGACCTTTCCTTTCAAGCCTTTGTCGGCATACCGACCCAATATCTTTCGGGGACCCTAATCGGTCGAAGTTCTGCGGTTTTCCGCCGCGGACTTTGACCAAGATATTGGACCGCGCCTTGACTTTGGATTACGGCACAAATTATACATGACTCCCGGCATTGATTTGACCCGAGTCATCAAGGATTAATGAATATTCCATGCCTAATTACGGCTTAGCGACGACAAGTCAAGATCAATTGTGGACGCTTATCGGTCAAATCATGCCGACTTTTCGTCGGGCCCTCGAACATGATCTTGACTTTTGACGTCGGCCTTTGTCCGTAATTTACATCGAATGCTCGTTAAGACTCGATTACCCGCCGACTTTTAGGATCGTTTTTCTTTCGGTCGGTGGGACCCGCTTGCCCTATAGGACCCTCGCCCGGGAAATTTGTCCGCACCCCTGGGAGGTCGAAATACGGGTGGAATACGAGGGGCTTATAGACGTAGTGACGGGGCCCACCGATCCGGGAATCGAGTAGTTTGCGAAAAAGAAGAGCAATCTTTTCCAACCGATTAGGTTAATAAAACATGTTTTAAGTAAACGTGAACAAATAATCGCATGTTGCATGAGCCTAAAGCCCAAACACCTACCACTCCTTCCATTCCCAGGACATCCGAACCTTCGTGTCCTTTCCCCCGCTGACTCCGCACAAAGCTTGGTTTCGGGCACTTGGGTCACCATTTGATTAGTTGGGAAGAGTCAAAGCGCGTCATCGCCTTTCGCCGTTTGTTCCGACTCCGGGTCTCGATGTGCGCATCGGCGGTAATGATGGGGATAACGTCCACCCGCCTCCCGGGACCCCTCGGACGAGCAACAAAGTGGAATCGAGTTAGCGAACGAGATGAGGTTACGACAGGAAACACGGCCTAAACGGTTTATGGAGGCTATTAAGAGTCACGGTCCGCCCGCCGCCTCAATCCCGATGGCACCTTCACCGTGGAAGAAGACGAGGATGCCAACCCCACTCTCGCCGCCACGACTACACCAGGATGCCGCCACCCACCTCCTATGGTGCCACTACTGAGAACCCATCCTCCTCGATTTTCGGGACGGCCCGGCTCCCAACCACCACGAGACCACGGATCCATGCGGCAGCGGCCTGACAATCGGTGGGGGCAAAATCTACGGAATGTCTTCTCATGGTTGGGGCTATCTCGGAATGCCACAGCCTAATCGGGATCCTCTCGCCGGTTCGGAACCGATCAATTCGGACCCTCACAAGAACAGCCTACGGTTCGGAATGCCGCCACAACTTGGTTACGGGCGCGATCAGAGCCCCTCCTCGAGAATAGTACTAGTTCGGTACTTTCCTCACACAAATCCACTCCTCACTGGACTTCTATGGGTTACCAAGCCTCCATCCCGGTGTCATCCGAATCACCGGAGACCCATGATGCCTGTTACACACCTTCACCACAGGCGACCATGCAATTCAACAATCAGGAACACTCGCACTCAAGCCTACTTATGGGCCCCACTCGAAATCCAAGTTATCCGGCCACATCGGGCCGCCTCCACCTACTTTGCCGAGTTGAAAATCAGCAATGAAGCGAAGGTTCTACCCTTTTGCTCGAGGCTCCTACTCATGCTCCCCAGGGTAACTCGGCACAGGATAGGTTTTCACCTACGTCCCCGGATCGGCCGTTCCCTCCACCCGCCCGCCTCCCAGTGGTAGCTCTCTCTCTAGCTCACCCACTAGCTTGAATGCTACGGCTGCCACAAGACCCTCATCCGGTCTGCGGTTCATGGAGCAACACAAGGAAATGAAAGCGCAGAGATCGCTGACGGGAGCGCAAGAAGTCTCGCTTTGCCGCCTGGCTGCACTGACTCCATTGTTCCTCCGCCCACAAATTCGTGATGCCTAATCTGGATCTCTTTGATGGGACCGCATGTCCGAAAACCCATTTGGACACATATACCTGGCAATGAAAGCCAAAGGATGTACCAATCGCACGGTTAGCCGACTATTTCATTTATCCTTGAAGTCCGAGTGCCTTAAAGTGGTTCTTCCGTTTGAAACCTGAAGCCGGCGCATGGGACCAGATTACCAATGCCTTCACAGAGAAATATAAGGCCAACCTGGAATGGGAAACAAATAGGGTTGACCTACAAACAACGATGTCCGGCGTCTGAGAATGTTGGGGACTTTACAAGCGATGGAATCCGAAACTCGGTGAAATGGCCATCCCTCCTTCCGAAAGAGGAACAATTTGGACATCTTCCAGTCCATGCTTGAAACCACATCGAGAGCCTCCTCGCCACTTCCCATACTCGGACTTACGGGCCATGGTTAACTCTGCAGCCTAAGTTTGAAAAGGCCTACAATCGTGGCAACCGGACCTCCGCCTACAGATATCGGGCTCCTCCTGCAAACACCGCCCCCGTCTCCTCATGGCTAAAGGCAAAGAGATGATTAACTATGCGGGACGGGAATGTAATAACACGACTCCTTTCGCTCCCAGAAACCAAATGAGCCCAAACCGCGGGTCATAAATCTCGAAAACTTTGGAATGCCCCCGAATGACATCTTTAGGGACCGGTGAAAGAAGGTTTCTTTGCGGCCTTTGGAGAATTTCCAACCCGCAAATCCGAATGCTCCGTGGATACTACAAAGTATTGTGCTTTCATCAAGCTCACGGACATCTCGGCACAAATGCTTCACTCTTCAAAAGGCAATCCAGGGGCTAATAGAGCAAGGAAAGTTGGAAGGCCCGAAGGGCCTAACACAGTCAAAAATCCCGCTAAGGAACCATAATCGTGTGAATATGATTGAATGCGGAGAATCTTCACACGCCCGTGAAGATCAAGATGAAGGTCCCCCGAATACCGTGCCTTGACCTTGTCGAGGATCCCGAGACTCCGATTCCCCTCGGTGGCCTTGAGGATATCGAACGAATCAACCCATCTTGGTCTCATGTCGAGACTCCTTGCAAGAATACGAGACCCGCTATTTCTCGAATGAAGGGAAGGCCGATAACGAAGAACTCTGCTGCTCTCGATTCGAAATATGAGGACCATTTACACAAGATGGTTAGAACAATCGAAAGATTGAGCAAGAAAGTTTGGCGAGCACCCGTACGGGGCTTATCGGTAAAGAGGCCGAAGAGCATCTGGAGCTAGTACACTTCGCACCTGGGAGAGCCCGAATATGATCCCGAGATGCCAAATAAGAATCGGAAGAGGAGGATTCCTTCTATATCCTAACGAGCTCTCTCTTGGCCGATCATAACGAGCCTCTCTTCATCACACTCCAACACTGGACGAACGACGCCTCCCTCGGTCCCGGTTGATAATGGGTCCTGAATGAACATTCTTCCTAAAGATCATGAAATTATTTGATATCAAGACTACGTACTCAAGCCTTCTTCTCACAATAAAGCTTACGACTCAACATCTCGAGCAAAACCCTCGCTGAGTCACGCTACTTTAGACCTCCTGTCTTGAGTTTAAACTCGATACCCGTGGAATTCCAGGTTATCGACATCCCGATTACTTTCAATGCCTTATTTGGGAAGACTCCTGGCCGCACCAAGTCAAAGGGGGTCGCCTCAAGCCCTCCACCACTGTGTGTGAAATTGCCGTCTCGAATGGGGATCCTACGACCATTTACTGAGAGATTTAGTCACTTTAGAGGGCATGATACGCGCGAATACCTATTCTCGAAATCAAACATGACGAGGAAGGTCACATGCTAACTAAGCCACAAACGAGCCTCCCAAAACCTAAGCTGTTGTAACATGTAATTCTGATCTGGCCACTGGGATAAAATCCCACCTATCTTGAAAATGATGAGAAAAACGAGCTATCTACTCCGGCCTTGGGCCTCGTGGAAGCACCAACAAGGAACTCACAAACTCATCGAGGTGAAAGGACGTAATACTGGGCCACTACTGGGATATGAGGCCTCCCCACTGACACCGCAAAGCGGAAAAAGATTTTAAGTCGCCACGTAAAGGTCCCTATCGACAACCCTAAATCTCTCCCCCTCACCCTTAATTGGGCCGACTTACTCGTAAAGGGTCCCACACAACCAGGAAACATCACAGAGCCCACTCCTACTAGGATGGCTAAAGCTACAAGATAACCTCAACAAGTTCGTAGGAACTAAGGCTAACCCTGGGTCCGTAGAATGTTCCCGGACCTACCCAAGATACTCCGGGCTACCACTACCACGAAGAGTGAGCGTATACCTTCGTAGGCGTGCCTCGACCCGGGTGGAATGCTTCGAGAAGCTCACCACCACTATTCCTACGCCTGTGAAGATCCGAAACCCGAATTCGACCGATTGACATGCTAAAAGCTAAGGCCACAGAAGGTCTTTTCGTATGATCGGGATGGTCCCGATTATGCAACACAGCTTATTCGGGAAGAGAGGCTGAAAAAAAGCGTACCTTCGATTGATCTCGGCTCCTAGCCCAAGAGGATGATAGCAAAGAATTGAGAAAGGAAAACAAAAACAAAGACAGCTTCCCGGGAAGTCAGTGAGGCCACCAACAACGATGCCGCTAAAGAATTGGGAAAACCTCTCAGTCTGGGCCCGTCCGCGACCAAGTGAGGAAATGATCACCAAGCTTCGATTGGTCCCCCGTCCCTTCAGGTCAATCTAGGACAAGTCCTCCCAGCCTCTCTCCGCTAAGATCGTAGTCTCTAGGGTCGTCCGACGGCCTTACGCCCGAAGACCTTGGCGAGTCCGTAGCAAGCGCCGTATCCCCTTTCTCGTTTTCAATGAAAATGACGAACCTTTCTCGAGTCATCCCTCGATTGCCACTTTAATTCAATGATGAATTAATTAATAAAAAAAAATTTTAATAATAATTCATTAGATAAAGAAGCGTATTACATTACTAACACAAAAAATCAAACAACAAAAAAATCTTTAAGCAGTGTTGTCCCAGAAAGAGGAAAATCTCGAGCCTAAGCCGCTCGAAGAGATTTTGACGAGTGTGAATTTGGGAACTGCGGGAAGCAGCCTAAAAGACGCAGATTGGCGATTTCTTCGAAGGAATCGAAAAGGATGCTCCGCAAAGTCCTACAAAATCCTCAATTCAAAGAAAGTTGCCCTTCATCAAAGAAAACATCATGTGTGCATATACGGCCGCTCGCCCGAAATCATCTCAAATAATGGATCCCACTTCGAAGTTGAATGTGAAAAACCGCCGGCGGGAATTCCGAATAACCCGTCACAAGTCATCTCCCTACAGGCCCCAAAACCAACGGAGCCGTCAAGCAAAGCAAACAAGACTCGGGAAAATATCATTATCCGGAAATGGGTCTGGCCGCCCAAGGCGTAGAGATTGGCCCGAGAAGCTACACTCCGGCACCTCCCCGGGCTACGTAACATCGCCAGAACGGCAACTCGGGGAAACACCTCTTGCTCCTCACATACGGAACTGGAAGCCGTACTCCCAATCGAGTCAGAAATACCTCGAGCTCCATATATCGTTGGAAAGCCGTATCAACGAGGTCGAATGGCTCAGAGTCGCCATGTGAACCAAAGGCCCTACTAGACGAATGCCGACCGAAGGCTGCATGGAACACATCCGGGCCTACCAAGGAAGAATGGCTGTGAGCCTTTCGACAAGAAAGGTAAAGCATCGGGAGATCCGACAAGGTGATCTCGTTTTGAAAGAAAAGCCCCCAACTCCGTATCAACCCCCTAAGCAAATGTGGAGCCTCGTATGGGTCGGGCCATATGTCGGGCCCGTAAGATCTTCCCTCCGAGGAGCCATGCAACTCTGCACTTCGACGGAATCCCTTTGTACACCCAGCCGAATGAATGGTGACAAGTCATACAGATACTACGCGCGTAAAAAAAAAAAAAAGAAAAAAAGAGAGAAGAAAAACAAAAAAAGAGTGCTAAAAGAGTAATACCCAACTAGGTTAGAAACCCGAAAAGGGCGGCCTAGGTAAAAAACTGTGGCTGCACCAAATAAAAAAAAAACAAAAAAAAAAAAGGAGCGCATTTAAAAGAGTAATACTCCAACTAGGTTAGAAACCTAAAAGGGCGGCCTAGGTAAAAACAGAGTCGCACCAAACAAAAAAAAAACAACAACACAAAAAAAAAACAAGAAAAAAAGGAAAAGTGCTAAAAGAGTAATACCCAACTTAGGTTAGAAACCCGAAAAAGGGCTACTCTTAGGTAAAAACAACGTGGCTGCGATTAAAAAAAAAAGCAACAAACAAAAAAGAGTTCACCAAAGTTGAACTACGAAGACCTCGAGCTCCTCAAAAATGAGGGGAACGTAGGCAAATGGAAACGGTTCTGGTCCTAAAGCACAAATAAAAGTCATACTTGGCATCAATACAATTGATCGACCATGAAAGCTGTCTCTTCTAAAAAATTCTAAAGCAATTCAAATATTCATTACAAATTAAAAGCTCTTTGATGAGTCTAAGCCCGATTCATTCCTACAACCGGGCAACCTCGCTAAAAAGAAAACTAAGATACATAATCAAACTAATGTGTCTCGCTATGACAAGAAAGTGGATACTCTAAAACCCCTCAGAGGTCACTCCAAGCCACTCGCGACCGGCCTCTCCCCTCTTCTTCTTCCCCTTCCCGAGCTCCTTCTTTTTCCGAACAGAAAATGTCGTTGTTCCTCCTACCAAGCTCCGGCATGTGGGACAGTGGTCTATCAAAACTGCCTGGTCAGGGCCTTAGTAGCCCTTAGCGTCATCCCTCATCTCCGTAGCCTAGCCGGTAGCATAGAGCCCTCCTCTCCCGTCTCGACGTAAGCCTCATAATGGGCCGCACAGCTGTCTCCACTCCCGTCACTGCGAGGGCCGGCCCTCGCCTCGGCCCTCCTCCTCTCGTAAACAGCCCGGGTCCTTCGCACCCACAATGGCCTCACGCCTCGGTCTCAAAATAGCCAGCCTCGGGAAGTCTCTCCTGCATGCCTCTCATACCAATCCAGTACTCAAGTGGGTCGTGAACACCTAGCCTCTGACGCCCTGGGAGAATGACCTCGAGGAGGAAAGGCATCATACCTCCATGCTTGGGAAAGAAATGGAAACACCTAGGATCATCCATGGAAATGCAGAGCCACCACCCTCGGGTGGCTATATCATCAAAGCCCTCCAAAGGAACCCGCTCCCAGCCAAACTGTCTCGTAATCTAAAGCCTAGAATATAGAAGTCGGACCGACTGAAAGCCCCTAAGCACGACCACGGAGACCCATCCCGAAGCACTCTATGGCGAGTCTCCACCCGCCAACGAGGCACCCCGACCATCTCGATATCTTCAGGGGCCTCGGCGACCCGCTCATCCAACGCTCCCACGAGCCCCGATCATCAAAATCTACGTCAACACCTCTCCCGGCAAAAGTCCAAGGCTCCGATCATATCGTAGGTTTCTCGAAGAACCCCCACACGCTCCATCGCCCAGCCTGTGGTCAAGCAGAAACGGGCCGCCCCCGCATATACCGCTCTTCCGTAGCTAATCATTATCGAGAGCATGAAAAGTCTCCCCTTTAATCAAAGAAAACGACATCTCTCGCCTGTGCGACAAAGGGAACGACAACATTCACAGTGTGCAGACCGATGGCAAATCCCATGAAGGTAATCAGACTCAGAACAGGGTGCCAAACATACAAAGTGCAAAGTGCATCCCAATAGGCATCATCTACCAAACCTAAAGGCTCCCTAAATCTCGGGCTTCTGGAAGACCGAAAATATCGAAATGATCGGGACCGCTGGATCATACCTTGCGCTTTCCTCCTGGGAAAGATGAAGGAGGACGCACAATCTCACAAGAAAAGCAAGCTCCTCCTGTGCAAGTGGAACCGCTTATCTCTTCCACCTCCCATTCTCCAAGCAAGGCCCGAAATTCTTCGACAATGCCTGAATAATCTCGTTGAAGGAAAGGCAAAAGACATGCCTTCTTAGTATCCCAAAACGAAGAAGAAGCTCTAAAGAGGTCATAATTCGGAACCAATTCTTTCGAGAGACCACAAGCATCGTATCTCGTACCTTTCTTCAAAGAATGATCTTCTCCCCTCGTGCATAATCTCCCTACACCACTTGAACTTTTCAAAGAACAAAATTTGCCTTTCTTTGGACAATTTTTGAGAATTTTTGGCCATTTCCATGCTTTTTCTCTTCTCTCCCGAAATTCCAAAGCGAGTTTGAACTGCGTTAAGATGAAGTTTCAATGACATTTGAAATGGTCCAAACCATATCCAACCACCGAAATAAATGAAAACTGTCGATCTCGAATTCTATTCGCGCGTGACACAAGTGCCATTACTAAAAAAATCTGCAACACTAAGCCGCTACACCAAAAGAGGAATATTCCATTCCGATTGCTCGAAACCCGTGCAAAAACCTCCTCAAACCAAACTCCATATACCAAACACCCTCGCTAAAATAAACCAAGGCTCATGCAACACCGCATTCATACCGCATTGCATTCATAAAATAAAACTCTAAATTATTACATTCCAAAAAAAAAAAAAAAAAGAGTGTGCATAAAAAAAAACAAACAAACATAAATAAAACTTCAAATTGTTACATCCAAAAAAAAAAAGAGAAAAAATGTGCATAAGCCGTACAAATCTAAATCTCAATCTCAAATCTCAAAAAAAAAAATCAATCTGAGTCTCCAGCTACTGACAGTCTCGCCCTACCCTCTTGCGACTCGGCCCGCCTCCTCGTAGCCCCGAAAATCTCTTGCCTGGTAACCGGCCTCGTCTCGCAGAAGAGGTTCATCAGACCAACCTAAGCACGCTCCGATAGGGCAAGCCGAGATCTCGCGAAAAAATCGTATCCGAAGGTGAAGGCGTCGGCTTGACTCCCGGACGTACGGCACGACCCGCTATGTTGCCAAACGTGTCCCGTCTCGTGTGGATCCCTCGAGAATGACGTGATCCGAAGGCGCACTCACGTGGGGATCTGGGCGAGGAGAGCAGGGCGAGCCTCTCAAGAAGTCTCTCGAGCGAATAGGGAAGCCTCCCGCCCGACAAAGGGCCGCCGCGGTCGCCTCGCTCTAAAGATCGAGGAGCCCCGCAAGCGACCATCCTCCCGATGAATCTCTTGCCCCGATTACTTGCTTCGGCGCCTTCTCGACGACCACTTCCGAAAACCGCACAAAAGCA
>JAFEMH010006807.1:0-111963 GCA_022495995.1 Adenophora triphylla var. japonica | reverse complement strand
ATCAATCTCATTCACACTCATTCTCAAGCGACACTGCGAGGGATGGAATTTCTAACTCAATTAGCGCTAATGCCTCCATTCCGTAGGTCAAAGCGTAGGGGAGTTGCACCGGTAGCCATTCGAATAGAAGTGCGGTAGCCGCATAATGCTAAATACGGCTTCTACGGCCAATCCCTTCCTCGTTCGGCCATTTTCTTAATGATCCTTTCCAAATTCTTGTTAGTGACCTCAGCCGACACCATTAGTGCGGGAATTCATGAAGGCGGGGACTTGTGGCGCTTGACTCTTGTATTCATTAAGCGGGTGATCGGTTTCTCCCTCGAAATGGGTTCCGTTGTCGGAAATAATCTCATTTGGGACTCGTGAGCGGCGAGAAGATGCTGGTTCTTTTATGAAGCGGGCCACTTTTTTAGCCAAGTGAGCACTTTGTGAAGATGCGAGCTTCTACTACCATTTCGTGAAGTAATCCACAAAGCAACCAACACGAATGAGTGCCCATTGCTCCCGGATGGAGTTATCTTCCCAATGACGCTTCGATACCCCATGGGCTGCGAAGGGGGCCAGGTGGAGTTTGTCATTACGCCATGTGAGGAGGTCATGAGGAGGGATATGGTTCAAGTTGGAGAAGCGCTGGCATTTATCACAGGTTCGCACAAATTGAATACAATCGGTTTCCATAGTAATCCAGAAGTAGCCCAGCCTGATAATGCTATGCATAAGAGATCTAGCGTTCATATGGGGTCCGCAAGCACCGTTATGAACATCTTCCATTACTCTTTGGGCTTTTTCCTTGCCGATACAGAGTAGGAGAGGGCAACCTTCCCTTTTCTTCCACAATTCATTGCCGAGTATAACGTACTGAGCTGACAGCCTTTTCAACGCTTGCAGACTCTTGGCATGAATATCTTTTAGGTCTCCTTCTTTATCAACGGGGAAAGATGCTTCACCATGCTTGAGATATTGGAAAATCTGATTGTACCACGGCTCATTGACGGTTTCGACCTCTATTTCATAGCAGTATGCAGGGTTCTCTCGCCTACCGACCCCCGAATGGTTTTGATCGACTTTCCTTTCGGGATTTCTACCAAAGAAGCTAAGGTGGCCAGTGGCATCAGCAAATCTGTTCTTGTCTCGCGGTAGGAATTGAAATGACACTTCCTTGAACTGACCGACGAGCTCTATAATGTAAGAATGGTACTTCTGGAGACATGGGTCTGAGGTTTTCCATCTATTAGCTGCTTGGTTGATTATCAATTGAGAATCACCGAACACTTCCAATTCTTCCACATGTCGCTCAAGGGCAGCTTCTAGACCGGCTATACAAGCTTCGTACTCGGCCGCATTGTTGGTAACCGAGAAATTCAACTTGATAGCGATGGGGGTATGCATATCGTTCGGGTCTACAAGTACCATCCCAATGCCATTTCCTCTTTTGTTTGCCGCCCCATCGAAGAACAACTGCCATCGATTGCTATTTTCTATAACAAAAATCCCTTCATCCGGAAACTGGAGATCCGGTCCTCGGGGTTCTGTACTGGGGAAATCAGCCAATTGATCTGCCAGAGCTTGTCCCTTGATTGACTTCCGGATCACGTATTTGATATCAAACTCAGCCAAAAAGAAGGTCCACTTCGCCAATCTGGTGGAAATGTTGCCTCTATCACCTTGAAACAAATATCTGATCGGGTCCATCTTGGAAACCAGGTGCACTGTGTGAGATAACATATAGTGTTTCAATTTTCCGACTACCCAAACCAACGCTGCGCATGTCTTCTCGAGGGCAGAGTAGTTCAACTCACTCCCTTGGAATTTGCGACTGACGAAATATATGGCATTCTCGATCTTAGAGTCTTTCTTCTCTTGCGCTAGCATGGCTCCGATAGCTGTGTCTGTGACCGTCAGATATAGAAGTAAAGGCTTGTCTCCGTGAGGTGGGCAGAGAATAGGAGGATTAACAAGGTAAGCTTTAATTCTCTCGAAAGCTAGTTGGCATTCCTCATTCCAAACCACTTCCTGATTCTTCTTCAATAGCTTAAAGATTGGCTCACATATAGAGGTCAACTGGTTGATGAATCTGCTGATATACTATAAACGGCCCATAAAACCCTTCACTTCGTAGACAGCTTCGGGTGGCTTCATCTCGACGATCGCTTTGACTTTTCTGGGATCTACCTCGATGCCTCGCTCCGTGACCATGTATCCCAAAACTTTACCCCGGATAACCCCAAAGGTACACTTGGCTGGGTTTAACCTCATAGAATGCTCCCGGAGTCTGTTGAAGAACTTCCTTAAATCTGTGAAATGTTGTCCATCCGTCCCTCTCGAATGAATAATCATATCGTCCACATATACTTCAATCTCCTTGTGGATCATATCGTGAAACAGGGTGGTGATCGCTTCTTCGGTAGGTAGCCCCAAAGATTTTTCAACCCAAACGGAATCACAGTGTAACAGTAAGTACCCCAAGGAGTAGTGAATGCTGTCTTATCCTGATCTTCTTCTGCCATCTTAATCTGGTTATAGCCTGCGAAACCGTCGACAAAGGATTTGACTTCGTAGTTTGCGGTTGCATCTACCAGCATGTCGATGTTCGGCAAGGGGAAGTCATCTTTGGGACTAGCCTTGTTAAGATCCCAGAAGTCCACACAAACTCGAACCTTCCCATTCGCTTTTGTCACTGTCACAATGTTGGCCAGCCAAGTCGGATATTCGATCACCTTGATAAAACCCACCCGTAAGAGTTTCTCAATCTCTTCTTTGACTTGTAGGGACCACTCGGGCTTGATCCGCCTCAATTTCTGCTTTATCGGCTTGATTTCTGGATCCAGGGGTATCCGGTGTTCTACAATGGAAGTATCCAGCCCAGGCATATCTTTGTAAGACCAAGCAAAGACATCCATATACTCTTTAAGCAGTTCAACCAGGGCAACCTGTTCATCTCCGGAGAAGAAGCTACCAATCTGTGTTTCTTTGGGTTCTTCGGCTGTTCCCAGATTCACTGTTGTTAATACCTCATCGGCAGCTTGGGCCCGGCTTTCCTTTTGTTCGCAAACCTCGCTTTGAATTATTTTCTAAAGTTTGTTCATCTATTAGGTTCGCATTATCTTCAATTGAATCTCGGCTTAATTATTTTTAAATCTTGATGATTAACTTTATTTAAGCGTTCAATTGTTAGATTGGCAATTACGGGATACTCAGAAAGATCGATCATTTTATTCAGAGCATAGGGAAACACAGTGTTTACAACTCGAAGACGATCTTCTTTCGTGAGGACATCGGATCGATCAAGACTCAAATTCAATCACAAGAGACTCTGGGACTCGACTCAGACACGGGGACAGATTTAGACTTAGATGGACAAGGACGAGGTTTGAGCCCCACTTTTCGATCATAGTCTCCCCGTCTCGCAACCGGTCCCCGAAATGAAGTCCAGCTTCCGTAGCGGCTCCTCTCGCGACGGTCTTCAAACCATTCAAATCTGCCACTAGCCCCTTTTCAAACTCCAAAGATGGCTACCACCTCACCATCTGAGGAGAAGTCAATCAAATCTCCGAGATTTTCAATCGAACAACCCTTTCTCAGGCAACTTTTCCGTAGACTCATCATTCTCGACTCCGATGCCCCCGATTCTCAAACAATTCTGCCAAATCACCATCAATATCTAAAGGATCTGCGCCACGGATCTTGTGCACAACAGGTTCATCCAGAGCGAGCTTCTCAAGCTGGTTTACGTAATCGGGCCCCCAGACATGGTAACTATTCTCATAGGTGGCGGTCACACCTGGCCTTTGGGCGAACCGTCAAACATTTCTTTCACCGGGTTTTGGCCGGCAAACTTCCGGATCATCCTCATTCTATCTTCCACTTGACTCAACTTAGGTTCAGGATGACAAACATATCACCATCTTCCTTGACAAAATGCTGATTTAAGGACCAACTGTACGGGCGCATCTCGGGCCTCTTGTACCTCTTTCCAGCCGCTGAGGTCATCTTTTCCTTAAAAGCTTCAGTTCTGTCATACATCTTATCTTCTTTCGTCACAACATACCCTAGGCCTCGTTTATTCCTCTTAGCTTCTGGCATCATAAGGTGACAAGGTCCCTGCTGACGTTTTCCCAGCCCCAATCCAGGGATATAACTCATGCCTCTCATCATTTTTAATACCGGAGGGATCTTGTCGAGGAAGTCGTCAAATCTATAGTGCACACTGTCCCCTGGGCTTCTCAATCGTAAAACCGCTAAGCATCAAGTTCTCCCCGATCGAGTTTAATTTCCATCACCGGCAAGGTATTAATGCTGGTTTCTCCAATCGTAACACTATCACCATAAATGGTCGTCAGGACTCCGTCTTGCACAAACTTTAGGCATTGGTGAAGAGTAGAGGCTACGGCTCCAATCTCATGAATCCAAGGTCTGCCCAATAACGCTGAGAATGTGACGGAATATCGATAACTTGAAAATCTACCATCATCTCTTTACCTCCAAACATCAAATTCAAAGAGATTATTCCCAGTACTGCCCTAGACGTGGAATCATAGGCTTTTATGGTATGGTTGGATGGTTTAAGGTTCTGCGCATTGATATCCAACATACTCATCATTTTAGCCGGAGCACATTCATAGCCGACCCATTGTCTACCAACACATGGGGAATCCGTCGTCCTTCTAGGGGTACCGTGATGTGCAGGGATTCATTATGCTTTGCACCAAAAGCAGTGTATCAAGATCTCGTGAAAGTAATGATGTTCCCATATTGCGCGGTTCCGATCACCAAGTGTGCTTCGTCCGGGGTGGCATTGGATGTAAACTTTTGTTTTGGACAAGGCTTCTTCTAATTTCAACTTGTGAGGGTACGAGGATGTGAGGAGAGACCATAAGGAAATATCGGCTTGGGTTCTCTTCGCTTGTGTCAAGATTGGATCTTCCCCGAACTTCTTCATCCTTGGTTGATCTCGTATGGGTGCCGAGAAGACCGGGATTCGCAACCGCAACAGCCTTTACCTTTCCCGGATGGATCTATGTTATCTCGCTCCCAACATTCTTCCTGGATCGAGTCAACAAATTAATTTCTGAATCTTTTTCAACCACAAAATCTTTACCGGCTTCCTTGAGCTCGTTAATGAAATTGGAATAGGACGAGTGCCGTAAGGCCATGCCGCCCGCCTTATCTCATTTATAGACAATGGCGCCTACATTTGCCGCTAGCTCTCGAGCTCCTCTAGAGAGATCGGAGAATCTCTAGGAATCACAGAGGACATAGTGGTGGCAATCACATGCTCTTCATAATCGTCAAAATCAGCAGCATTATTCAAACCATAAAGATCATCAAGATACAAAACATAACAAAAGTTATCTTTCATTTCACCGTAAAAGGGATTACATCATTCACATTCTCATTACAACCAAAGATTATCACTTTCAACTATCGAATTCTCAAACTCTATTACATTAACATAGTGATCTTGGCCAAAATCCATGAGGTTCACGGTGTTGTTAGGCAACGGGTTGTTGACGACATTGGGACGAGGGGATTTCTCAATTTTCTTCTCATCTACAAGCCCTTGAATGATTCTCTTGAGAGTGAGGCACATGTTGGTGGTATGTCCTGGGAATTGGTGGAACCGACAATACTTGCTTGTATCCGCATTAGGGTTGGGATTAAAAGGTTTGTAATTCTCCAGTGGCTTTATCATTCCTGTCCTGAGCAATCCATTGTAGACTTCCTCTGTAGTCATTCCCAAATCATCAAACTTTCTTTGCGGCCTTGGCTGGAATTTTCCTCCATTAGAACTGTTATTAACCCCTCCTTGCAAAAGTGTTGTTGACGATATTATCCTTCACCGTTTCCCTTCCTCTTGGTGCCGTAGCCGAGACCGGATTTGCTGTCCCAGATCTCGAAACCACCACTACCGCCGTTTCCACTCACAATCGGGGTTTGATTAAACAACTTATTTTCGCTTCGGCTCCCATGCCGACCATCTCCCGCAAGTCCGGATACCATCCTTTCCCAATTGCTTCTCTAAGCACCGGCTTCACGCATGACGTAAATATGTCCTTTGGTCTTGGAGGGGATTGGTTCCGATAACTCATCGAGCTTAGCATTCCAACGCTTGTAAAACTCGTGATCGACTCATCTACCTTCCGGATAGTTCCCACCAAATCATCCCGAGTAGTGCGCCATTCCAAGTTACCTCTATATTTCTCCGTAAAAGCCTCCGTAATCCGACTCCAAGTAGAGCGACATTCTTGCTTCGTGGCTAAAACCATGTAAGAGCCGGTCTTTCAAAGTCAAGTGGAAGTGGGAAGCCATGAACTCGGGCGTACAACCCATTGCACCCATAGTCATCACATAGGTATCTACATGCGTCTTCGGACAAGCAGTGCCATCAAAATCCATTTTCGGCATCTTGAATTTGTGAGGCAAAGGTGTTACTTGGGCTGGATCTACCACTCTGAGACCGCTGGAACCGACAGTCAGCTTGTCTATCTGTTGCTGCATCTGTTTTAGCAAGGTTGTTACTTCGGAGTCGCCCCGGAAATGGGGATGGCGGGAGCCACTGTTGAGGAAGGTATAGGGAAATTGGAATTAGGCCCAACAGGTAAAGCGGCCGGAGGGAGACCGAGGGTGCTGGAAATGCCAATATTACTGTCCAACAAACTAACAGAGCTAGGGATTCTGTTTCCGTACATATCATAGCCATTAAATTGCATGCTGGGGTTCTGGGAACTGTACTGCGCCGACTGATCCCTGAATTGACCAAAAGGAGAGACACCTGCACTAACACACGGAGCTGAATACGGGGTGGAGCCATAGAGATGCTGAGTAAGGGTAGAGCACACTGGTGGCTGAGGAAAACTGCCTTGGAGTTGAGACGGCTGATACTTCAGAACACTGTCTTGAATTATCTGATTTCCCGAGAGACGGTACGACCATTCTCGCCGCACACCATACCGACCACCCCGATATCCTTCGGGATACACACCGTACCGAGGTTGGGAGTAACCGGCTCTAACCGAGACCCATACTGAACTTGTGGCATCGTAGCATTGGGAGCCGGAGAAGAAGTAAGGTCAAAGAAGCTCACCGGATGACCACCATTCTTGCTAGGACCTTGCCGAGCCACCGGTTATATGCTTGGGAGGAAGGGGAAGGAAACTTTCCTTGGACACTCGGGATCAATCCTGAAGATGGTACTTGTTCGGGGCGAGGAACATAGCTTGTGGGAGGAGGCATAGCATTGTAGCTGGTTGGAACAGGCTGGATAGGGGAAATAGATCCGGTCTCATTGTTGCCCTCTTCAGTAATTTCCTCATAGGAACCATCCTCTCTACGGAGCATTGCTATCCCTCGGGCTCTCATAGCCTCCACGAAACGGTTATGGGCCTCTTCTTCTCGGATCTTAGCGTTCTGAGCTGACAGGCGGGCTTCACGCTCTCGGGTCAAAGCGGCTTCCAAGTTCAACCTCAACTCCTCTGTAGACAAATCATTCAGGCTTGGCTAATTCATCGGACTTGAACCTCCAAATGGATTGAGTAGCAAACAGATCTCCATTCCCTGCCATTTCGGATTCTGTACTGACTAAAGCTTCGGAAACTGCTAAAACTTCTCTAACAACCCGAATTAAACGAGCTCCCGGTACGGATGATCGACTCCAACTCGCCGTAGCTGCAGGGGTATATATACGGGTTTATGAGGTAGGGAAGGAAGAGTGAATACGGGAGAGGGAGAAGAAATGGAGAGAACAGACTCACACAAACAAATTATTTATCTTCAAGTATAAATCAATGATTTAAATCCTGAGAACGGTTGGAAAAGGCTAACCCTTTATTTATGCTAACTATACCTTGGGGGAACCTAGGGACGTAACGTTCAAATTACACTAAATGTTTTGTATTTGAAATTAATAATAGGTAATGTTACCTAGACAAAACCTAACACGATGTGAGACGGAAGAGTAGCCCCAATTTCTAGGGAAATTTGGGCAGCATAACGGGTATTCTCGGGGAATTTCCAAGAAAAATCTGGCATGACCTCTCGTCGGTGCATTGTGACAATGCGGCATGATCTCTCGTTTAGGACGCGCCACGGAAGTGACATGTTCTTACGTGAAACCATGTTGCATTGGCAACATGCCCACAAGGTGCGGGGTTTTTAGGGAGGTAATAGAACTTATTTGGAAATTTAAAAAACAACTCACTTTGGTGTAGTTAAAACATCATGTCAAAAACCAACCGTGGGTAAGGTTATAGTGTGGTGCCACCTAAACGCGCTAGGGGGATAGGTTTGACATTAGGCGCTCAAATGTAGGCGAATATTATCACCGTCCGCGATGCCGTCTGTCGCACCCGAGGGTTCTAGAACTATGTGATGTAGTGTGCGGATGTCTATATTCTTTTATTTCAAAAAAAAACAAATTTTTTCATTTATCTATTTTATTTATTAAGAAAAAGGAAAACACACACACAACTCTCAAGGAAGAAAGGGAACAACAAATACCGAGCGATCTCTTCATTGATTCAAGGGACCGCCTCAAACCGTAACCAACTCCGTCCAGTGACTAAACTTGTCGCGTGACACAGACAAAGAAAAGACAGAGCCGTCGCACGACTAAGCAAGTCACCGAATCATACCCCGCAAAACCGAGATTAGCCCCTGCCTTTCGTTGGCAAGGGATGAGACCAACCAGCAAGGCAACAACATATAAAGCACAATCCACAAACAATGGTCTACAAATTGCAAGATCACCTAAAATGCATGTATCGCACATGATTATCAAGGATGCACATAGAATGAACACATTGGATGTCTAAACGAACGAAAGCATGACCCACTTAGTTTTGAAAAACAGGTTTTCAAAAGGCATAGTCCCCAGCGGAGTCGTCACTGAATGTGCGCTCGCCCGAAATTTTTAAAAAAGGGAGGAGGAAATTTCGGATTGTTTTGGAAAAAAGGAGTCGCCACGCCATGCTTAGAGGTGCACTTTGAAAAACCTTTGGAAAGAGAGTGGGTTCGGGGGTCAGGTTACGTGTTGGGAAGAACCGAGAGTTCACCCAACACGCCTCGTCCGTAGACGAGTCTTTCTAATCTAGACATCCAAATAATTCAAAAGATGTGCAAACAATGATAATGAAACAAAGTGTGATAAACATGCATTCTATTGAATAAAAGAGATCATTACAACTTGTAGACCAATTGTCCGGGAGGCCACATCCCTTTACATCAACTAGAGACAGATTACAAGAACAAAAGGTCCTCTGCAAAGGGTCACATCTGTCGCGTGACATATGACTCCTTTGTCCCGATATGTCGCGTGACATATGTTCACCTTGCAGAGGCTCACAAATCAAACAGATCACCAAATCTCTAGATAAAATGAACAGAAGCCAGATCTAGGAACTAAACAACATGAATACAAAACTACATTCTAGAACAACTGAACAAAACAAGCTACAACTGAAATATGGTCCCTGCAGATGGTCACAACATGTCGCGTGACACAGGACTCCTCATGTCCACATGTGTCGCGTGACATATGTTTACCATCCGCAGGTACCTCACAACTGAGATGCAGATCCAACAATAACACAACAATTATATCATAAACAAGTAATAACAATACGAATTAAACACGAATCAATCAAAGGAGTGCGGATATGGGAGATCTACACTCCCTTGATGCCCAAATTGCAAATCCAAATAGATCACATCAATATCAAGCAATTGGACTCAAGTATAAGCTATTAAACAGAGAGATTGCAGTTGCGACTTGATAACCGAGGCGTAAGGGGCCCGATTATCAAGTGGAGAAGGAGAGAGAGTAATTAGAACAAAATGGATGAGAGAGAGAAGGGGGAGAGTGTTACCACTTGTAGTCCTCAACTCTTACACCAAGTTAGGTGTAGTGAGCCTTCAATTCAACTTCGAGATGGAGATCCGAGCACCGGTTGAGAGCCGAATCAAGGGGCTTCAAGTGTATAGGGGAGTAGAGATGGAATTGGGTTGAAGAGAGATGAGAGGTGATGGAATTGGAGGGGAATTGAGAGGTTTTGGTATGAGAGAGAGAGAGAGAGGGAGTTTACGGCGTAATTTTGGCAGAGTGGCTTTAGGGAGGTCGAAAAGGGATCCAAAACTGAGAGGTGTAGGGTCTTATTTATAGCTGCTGTCTATGGTCACTTTGTGTCGCACGACGTAACGTTACCACTTTCCATGCTTCGAGTTGTCGCGTGACACAAGGTGACAATAACCGTTTTTGGTGCCAAAACTGATTATGGAAGCTTCCTAGGTAATACCCAAAAAGTCCAAAACAGTTTTATTCCCTCTAGGTCCTTTAACTCGAGCAAAGTACAAAAAGTACTTCCTTCGCGAGAAACATATGAAATGTTTTCGGAAGTCTCGGGATGGACCGGGAATTTACCAAAATGCCCCTAAATACAATTTTATTATTTAAAATGCATCTGGAAAGGTCGCGAATTTGGATTGGCGTACTTACACAACCTTAATTGGTCCGGTCTAAAAACACACAAAAAAGTCAAAAGTTTGAATGTCAATCAAGACCTCCATCAAGCTACGCACTCTTCATGAAGCACGCCCCAACGTCACCTTGACCAAGTCAAACGACGGCGGCAACATCAAAGGACATCCGAAGGTCACTCAACGTCAGACGACTGACCCATGTCTACTTCCAAGCCAGGGGCTTGTCTTCACCCTCACGCGCTTCAAAAAAAAAAAAGAGCTCGAGCAAGGGCTCACAAAAAAAAAAGAGCTCGAGCAAGGGCTCACAAAAAAAGAAGAGCTCGAGCAAGGGCTCACAAAAAAATATATATAAAAAAAAATCTCAAGCAGAAGCTGCGAAATTAAGGTCAAGAGCCCAACGCCAACAAACAAGAGGCAAGGAAGCTAGGGAAATGACCGTCAAAACGACTTGTCAGGGGATCATTCAACCTCTCAGCCAAGCACAAAGCCCAAGCAAAGGAGATTGCCGTCAAGGCCCAGGCTACTTCAGTCCGCAAATGCAACAGAAAAGTCCAAAGATGGACGCCGTCAAGGTGCACAAAAGAAACAAAAAGCGAACAAGAGATCTTGCGTCTCGACAAAGCTTTAAAAGTAAATCACAAATCACTAACGATTACAACAATTCTTGATGAGTTCAAGCATGGTCTACTCTCAAATTCACAACATGCTAAAAGACAGCTTAATACATTTAACAAATAATGTGTTTGCAAATGCAATGAATGGATACCTAGGAGGTCATTCCGCGCCATCTGCGCTTGTCCCCTCGCCATTGTTCCCTTTCTTCCCTCGTCCCCGGCGAGTCTTCTTTCGCTCCACGCAAGCCAACTCTGCGTCTCTCAGTCCGAGATCAGGGGTCCTCCCCGTCGAGTCAAACAATCCAACAGCTCTCAGGGCTTCATTCGCCCGTGCTTCGGCTCGGATCTCCTCCCTGCGAGTCTGCAAAAGGGGACCTCTCCCCGCCAGTCTGTCAACTCTCGTCTCGTAGTCAAACAAAGTGTCTCCCGTCACATCCCGACGGTCGACCAAGCTTCGGCACTCCTAAGGCAATAGCTACTACGGCAATCGGGCCCCTTAATCGCTCCACGCCCGCTTCCCAAAGCCACTTGGGATCGCCCAACACGCCGCTCATACCAAGCTGTGCACCGGGGTCGTCAATACGACACTCTCCCGACGTCTAAGGAGCACCACCTGAGGAAAAGCGGAGTACTTCCATACCCTCAGAAAATACAAGAAAGCACCTGGAGCTGCCATACAAAGAGGAGCTATATCCACAGTAGCAAGGTCATCCCAGCCCCACAAAGGCTCCTGCTTCATCCCAAACTGCCGGGAAACAAGCGACGGAACATAGAAGGAGGACCAAGACAAACCTGAAACTCTGACAACATAGGACCCTTCTTGCAAGGCCCTCCTAGTCTCGATACCCCAGTGTGGAACCCACCAACGGATCTGATGCGTACCAAGCTGTGCCATCCATCTCTCCCAGGCGGACTGATCCATATCCAACACAAGAGGTCGCCGAGCAAACGACCACGGGCTAAACGATGTCGGAGCCTCAGGCATGGCCTGAAGTCTCTCTCGCAACCACAAGGTGAGCAAAGCGGGGCTTCCCCCTCTCATGAACCGATCCCCAGTCGCCAGACGGTCGATACCATAAAGAGTCTCCCCCAGCACCAACGGGACAATATCCTCTCCAGCTCTGCAGTGCCCAACCACATCTAGCAAAGCGCCATCGCATACACCAAGGGAGCTGACCATGAAAAGCGTCGCTATCACGCACAAGGCAAATGCATCCCAAGAGACATCACTCTCGTCATCAACCATGAACCGCTCCGGCAGCGCAGAAATGTCAATATGACCCGAATCAATGATCATTCCCTGCACTTCTCCCAACGAAGTACGAAGAAAGCCTGCAAGCTTCACGCTCACAGCAGCACCACCAATCAAAGGAAGCGAGATGGCCTCCACCTCCGGTCCTCCAATCAAAGCCCGAAAATCCTCAAAGGTGGGCACTACCTCGTTGTAGGAGAAACAATACACATGCCTCCTAACATCCCAGAACTTCGCGGCAGCCCGCAACAAATCCCAATCAAGAACCAACTCCTTAAAAGACCAAACCGAGCAAAGTCGAAACCTTACCTCGAAAGCCCGCCTCTGATGCCTCATACGGTGTCGCATCCACATTTTCATCCGCTCAAGGAAGAGTGCTTGCCGCTCCTGCGAAAGCCTTGGCAAATTTCTTGTAACATACAAAGAATCCATGACAAAAATGGAGGTTCCTAGAGAAAATGGGGAAGAAAGCTCGAAAATGGCTGGAAATGGGGAGTGGGGAAAGTCCAGACATCCGGAGAACATTTATGTCATCCCCAAAAGCAAAGCTGGTCCGTACGGACCTCTTTGCATGCTAGGTCTGTCCGTACGGACCTCTTTGCAACCATGACCCATTTCCCAAAGAAACAAGATAACAACCACCGTTACGCCAAAGAACCTTGCTTCAAACTGCCCAAACACTGGCCAAAGCCATTTCCGGCAAGCATACACTACCCACAAACGCACTCTCAGCTCACATGGCATGCACAAAAAAATAAAAAATAGTAGCAAAAATTCCTAGGACAATTCCCGGGAATCACAAAAACGACATTACATCTTAAAATAAAATACTTTTGCCATGCAAATACAAGTGTTTTATTACAGGTACCCATAAATGTCTGTTGCTAAACAAAAAAAAAGAAAGGGGATATGGAAAGAGGGAAAGCAAATGAATCCTAATCCGACTCCTCAGCATCATCATCACTGACATCCTCAAGCGAGAAGTCGGGCATCCCGGTAAACTCGCCAGTCACACCCTCATCATCGGAGTACTAAGCCCCCTCCTGAGGCTGGTACTCAAGATACTCAGAAGGATCGAAACCGAAAAAGGGTCAAAATAGGCATGCCCTGACGAACCCTCACCCTGTGCATCCGGCGGAGGAAAGAACTGATGAAGGGTCTGCGGTCTCTGAGCTCCCGAGGACGTCCCGGCATCCATGATATGCCGCCCCCGCGTAGGTCCCTCCTGTTGTGGCTCCAGCTCGGCTCTCGGTGGAGGAACATCCAAAGAATGCCTCAAAGGCATCGGCTCGTACGCCGGCACACGTCGCGAAGACCGGCAAGACAGCCTCGATGCCATCTTCTTCGCGAAGGACCTCATCGCCACATAACGGCGGGTCAGCATGTCATAGGCTCTCCCCGGGACCTGCACAAGCAAGCAGCCAAAGAAACGCTCAGCAATATAGTCATACTCAACAAAAAGAGAAAAAAATACAGAAAAGATGCCAAGATGGAAAAGAGTAAGCACACTCACCAAAGATATCGTGGTCAACTCGGTAGGCGTGCTCTGGAGCTCGCTCAGTGACGGAGTACAGACACCCTCCTCCTCGATGAATCCCCGCGAACATATGTGAAATCCGGCCTGTGCACCGGAACCTCTGGGACCCCGCGGACCAGCCTCTCCTCTCCTCGCCAACACCTGTGGCATCCTCAACTTCCTCCTCACGAAGGCCCCATACTCCTCTCGATACAAAACAAACTCATGGGCACTCACGCCGCCCAAATACCTCTCAAACTCCAATACATCCATATCCTGGGAATCCAACATCCCGAAAGGCGGATCCCTTGGAGCCAAGGGAAGCATACCCGGGCCATGCTGCCAAAAGACCCTCTCGCCCAAGTACATGACGTCGCAGGTCAGGCCCCGCAGCATCTTCCGCTGCGCCGTCACCACAGAGCCCTCGAACTCACGCCTCGCACCGAGCCTGTGGATACAAAGAAAATGCCTCCGGGCTATCTCTCCCAAATGTGCCTGCACCTCCCCGTAGGAAATGGTGAGCTTACCCCTGCTGGTCCTCCTCTTCCTCGTCGGGCGTGCCCAGCCTAACATAGCGGGATAGGCCGCTATGGCCCCAGGATCTCTATCCCACGGGAAGCACTGGAAGATCTCGTAGAACCACACCTACGACAAAAGCGGAAAAGGCTCAGTGCAAGAGAAAAAGGAGAAAATGACAGGTTGCTAATCAAAAACAGCAATGAACTCATACCTCCAAAGCAAAATCAAAACAAGCCAAGGAACTGGCCACGCCTCTGCTGAACCGGTCCAAGGAGAAATAAAGCTCGGCCAGGCCTGCCTCGCCCCAAGCTATGTCACAGACTCCCTCCAAGTCAATCAAGCTCTCCAACAGAGCAAAAGGAGCTGTCATCGCGTGGTTCGAGAACAAAGTCTCAGAAAGGGCAAACCACAGAAAGGAGCGCGCCACCGCCCGCCGTCACCTCGACCGGTACTCGACAAGAGGCCCCAATACCGGCCGTAATCCTCGTCTCTATATCGCTGTACAAAGCATCCCTGTGCCCCTACGAGGAAGAGGCGCAAAGCCCAAGCAGCTCACCAAGACGTCCTCGGCAATCATATCCTCCACCGCACCGGCCTTCCTCAAGGAAAGCCCGTGATAGCAAAGAAAATCATGGGCGCCACTGTCACCTCGCCCCAGCTCAGATGGAAGGTGTGGGTGGTATCCCACCAATACTCAGAAAGGCCCAGGAAGACACTCTTGTTCTTCCTCGTGTCAGAGATCCCGGCCAAGTTCTCCACGAACACGCCCAGACCAGAAGTATAGACCAGCCTCCTAGGGCTCGGCCCGCCATCCATAGAGATATTCGGCATTTGCTGCCATAAATCGACCACAGCCTCGAGTCTTCATCTTCTTGGCTTTCCCAGCCAAAAGCCCCTCATCCTGCAGGTAAACACAGCAAAGGTACGTCAGGCACAGTACTTAATACAAAAATAATATATAATAAAAAAAAAGGTCCACCACAAAACACGGCACACAATGCACAAAATTTTCACATGTAACCCGTCACAAAACACGGCATGCATCACACATAATTTTCCCCATGCAATCCGTCACAAAACACGGCACACACTGTACAAATTTTCTCAAAAAGATCAAGCACTACACGACACATTTTCGAAAGACCCGTCACAAAACACGGCACGCATTACACATATTTTCCCCACAAAGTCCGTCACCAAAAACACGGCACACACTGCATAACACATTTTCAAAAGAAAAGTCCGTCCCTACACGGCACATACTTTCAGACAAAATCCGTCACAAAACACGGCACATGTCACATTTTTTTCGCAAAATTTGCCCCTACACGGCAATTTTTCTCACAATGTACATACATAAATAGCATAAGGTACAAAACACCAAAGCATGCATTGCAATAGAGAGGCACTTTATTTTCACAAATAAGAGCTAATCTACACATTTCTGCACAAAATTCACATACCCACAATATTTACATGCTCAATTTCAACAATTCATCAAGAATTTCACAAAAAAGCATGGCAAATAACAAAAGCCCCAAAATGCGAAAAACTAAAACCTAGTTCTAGCATTCAAAAAATCAAGCAAGGAATCAAGACAAAATTGATTTCTTACCTCCCCGACGTTCCTGACTCGCCGGTTATGCACCTCCGGATTCGGATACAACACATCCGAATTCTTCGAAGAAGGCACAAAGGAGATCCAATTTCTTTGAAGCTCCATCCTTTGTTCGATCACATCTCGACTCCGTTGGCGACGTCCCCTCCTTGATCCTTCCGCCATCACAAGCAATTCAAGCTAAGAAATGGAAGAATTTGGGCAACAATGGAGTTTTTCTCCTTCTCTCTATCTCTGGTTCACGCACCGAAGAAGAAGAAATGGGGAAAGGCTCGGCATTTAAACCCAGTCAAAATCTGGGAATTGTAAAAATCACCACTGGTCCGTACGAACCTCTTTACATCCCAGGTTGGTCCGTATGGACCTTCTTGCAACAAAGGCTTATTTCAGCAGATTCAATGCAGTTTGGTTCTTAACCCAGCAATTCAACTACCGGCCGTCAGTGTAAGCCCGGATTTTGCCCACTAAACGGCAGTTCAACCACCGGCCGTCAGTGTAAGTCCGGACTCCGCCCACTAAATGGCAATTCAACCACTGGCCGTCAGTGTAAGTCCGAACTCCGCCCACTAAACGGCAATTCAACCACCGGCCGTCAGTGTAAGTCCGGACTCCGCCCACTAAACGGCAATTCAACCACCGGCCGTCAGTGTAAGTCCGGACTCCGCCCACTAAACGGCAATTCAACCACTGGCCGTCAGTGTAAGTCCGAACATCGCCCACTAAACGGAAATTCAACCACCGGCCGTCAGTGTAAGCCCGGAATTTGCCCACTCAACGGCAATTAAAGAACCGGCCGTCAGTGTAAGCCCGGACTTCGCCCACTCCAACGGCAACTCAAGCACCGGCCATCAAAGTAAGCCCGAGCTCCTTCCCCAGCAAGTCAAAAGGGAAGTCGTACAAGATCGCATATCTCAAAGACCGCCGTCATCGTAAGCCCGGACCTCGCCCACTAAACAGTAAAACAAGGGCAAAAGGAGCCAGCACCTCCCAGCACTTATCCCAAGGCATGAAACGCCTCCAAAATGCCAAACGATGAAGCAACCACCGGCCATCATCCTTGCCCGCTCAACGGCAACTCAAACACCGACCATCAAAGTAAGCCCGAAGTCACCCTCTCAGCAGAAAAGGCCCCTACAAGGCCACGATGATCCCTACTGCATTTAACACTGGTGGTCATCGTAAGTCCAACCTTCTCCCCAACAGATAAAGCACGAGGCATCTACACCTCTCGCAATCAAAGCTCAAGGCAGCCATGCCTCCACAACCACAGCCAGAAGACGATTCAAGTCCTCACACATGGCACACCCGCAGCCAGAAGACGATTCAAGTCCTCACGCATGGCAAACCACAGTCAGAAGACGACTCAAGTCTTCATACATGACACAATCGCAGTCAGAAGACGACTCAAGTCTTCATACATGACACAACCGCAGTCAGAAGACGACTCAAGTCTTCATACATGACACAACCACAGTCAGAGGACGACTCAAGTCCTCACGCATGGCACACCCGCGGCTAGAAGACGATTCAAGTCCTCACGCATGGCAAACCGCAGTCAGAAGACGACTCAAGTCTTCATACATGACACAACCGCAGTCAGAAGACGACTCAAGTCTTCATACATGACACAACCGCAGTCAGAAGACGACTCAAGTCTTCATACATGACACAACCGCAGTCAAAAGATGATTCAAGTCCTCATACATGACATCACTATCTTCAGCCCGGAAGGCTTTAAACCACTCAGTCCGGGAGACTGCATAAATCAGCAAAACTACTATCTCCAGCCCGGTAGGCTTTAAACCACTCGGTCCGGAAGACCGTATAAACCTCCCAAATCACTATCTTCGGCCCGGAAGGCCTTAAACCACCCGATTCGGAAAATCATAAAATTTCCATCTCAGGACGCCACCACGTCCTCACACTCGACCTCGGCGGTCACCACATCTCAGGACGCTACCACGTCCTCACAGTCGACCTCAGCGGTCACAAACCATCTTCTCGTAAGATTACCCATCTTCTAGTAAGATTTCACACCCTGGACGCCACCACGTCCTTACCACTGACCTCGGCGGTCACACGATACTTCAGGGCACCACCACGCCCGCATACACTCACAATTTCACGACCTCTGAACTACGACCAGGCTTGATTCCCGCCAGAGATACGTAGGAATCCTATCACAGGGTCCAGCCATCGACCTATACGATCACCCAGGACACCATGTCCACCCACAGAGTTTCAGTCAGAGGACATCTCCCGTCCTCGTGCACTACAACACTCACCCCACACATGAACTACGATCAGGCTTGATTCCCGCCAGGGATACGTAGGAATCCTATCACACGGTCCAGCCAATTTACCTAAACGGCCACACAACAGGACACCGCCACGTCCTCTCGCAGACCTACACGGTCACTGCCTCTCTCAACACGCGATCCAGATTAGGACCCTTATCTTATCGATGACCCCACTTCCTCCGCAAGTAACGTCGTCGAGGGGCTTCTGTAAGTACCCCAATCTGGATCACCCTCTTCCGAGTACACTGGAAACACCGCAGACTCACAAACGTAGTCTCGAAGACCTCTGGCACTCAAAACCCTCAAAAAACCCTCAGCCAAACCAAGGGAGGAACTTTTCTGGGATAAAAAGGGACAAAAGGACCTCTTGGGAATTTTCAGAAAATTAGAAAAGCATTTAAGGTCCGTACGGACCTCTTTGTTTTAATAATTACTGAATCCCCTTAAAGTCCACAATATTCCCTCAAATCCCGGAGAACATCATTAACCCCCTACATGGTTGGTCCGTACGGACCTCTTTGCATGCTGAGATGGTCCGTACGGACCTTATTGCATAGGGGACATCATCATGGCTGAATCTTCTTCATCATCACATATTCTCTCAAATCGAGGAAAACCAAAATATTGGATTACCTAGGAGGTCCGTACGGACCTCTTTGCAATTTTCTGGCACTATAAATAGAGGGCTCCCCCTCCCTCATTTTGACACAATTCCCTCTTCTCTCCTCTCCCCCCAGCCTTCAGGCTCCCCTCTAAGACCCTTCGGGGCACTCCCGGCCCCTTTCGGATCCTTCCGAGGCCTTCTAAGCCCCCTCGAAGTGCTCCGAAGCCTCCCTAAGCGCTCCCGCGACGCTCCCGCGCTGCCCCGAGGCACTCTCGAGGTACTCTGAGGCCCCTCGTGGTACTCCGAGGCCTTGCCTGGTCTTTCCTGAGGCATCCCGGCTCTTTCCTAGTCAAACCGGCAATCCAAAACCACGCCGAACCTCTGCCCGAATCCAACCAACGATTCCAACGCACGCCGAAACTCTGCCCGAATCCAACCAACGATTCCAACGCACACCGAACCTCTGTCGAGTGATCCCCGCGATCCCAACGCACGCCGAAACTTTGTCCGCAGACAACCGGCCCCTTTTTCGAAGCAATCCCGGTCCGTACCGGAACACTATTCCGTCCTCAAACACTATTCCCCTGCGGAAGACAGACACGAACCAACATTGGTAAGGCTTCCTTCCTACACTATTTCAATACATTTCAATAAAGCAGTGTACAATGTAGACATCCGATACAGCATGCATTTTTAAAAAGCACTTACACACACACACAACAGTTAAAGAATGTTAGGGGTATCCGAAAGACTCGTTTTACGAGGCGACTCGGGTGAGCTCTAAGATTCTAATATTCTCTTCCCGAGGAGTCATCTGACCTCCGAACTCAAAAATCTCATCACACAACAAAAAACAGTTTATTTTTTAAACTGATGCCCTTTTTCAATGTTTTGGGCTTAATAAAAACGGCGTGGCGACTCTACAAAGCAAAAACAACGGCGAGACACCTCCAACACGCGAAAACAGCGTCGCAAGGCATGCGAAATGCCAGATGCCGGGGCGCGATCGCGCTGCCTCTCGGATCCGGGCTATTTCACTCCTGCAACTGAATTTTCAACTCTTTTAACTCAACTGGAGCCATTCTGTGGGGTGCCTTAGAAATTGGTGAAGTACCCGGCAATAAGTCAATGCAAAATTCCACCTCTCTATTAGGAGGCATACTATACTCAGTTGAGAACACATCACTGAACTCATTCACAACTGGAACACAAGATAAATCAGGAGACTTCTTACCAGAGTCTACCACATATGCCAAGTAACCCTCACACCCCTTAGACAACAACTTTCTAGCCTTTATAGCAGATATAACATGAATGCCAAATAAAGACTTATCAGCATCAAAGACAAATACAGGCACATCAGGCATATAAAAGGTGACTCATTTTCTGCGACAGTCCATCAAGGCATGACAAGAACTCAACCAGTCCATGCCTAAAATAACATCAAAGTCTTGGATTGGTAACTCTACCAAATCCACTGGCAATACATGCCCACATATAATCACCTCACAGCCATGATAGATCAAAGAGGATTCGAGGTGCTCTCCCACAGGAGTAGAAACCTCTAACACATAAGGTAACAACATAGGCAACTTATGCAATGTAAATGCAAAATGAGATGCCACATATGAATGAGACGATCCAGGGTCGATAAGAATACGAGCCCTGACCCCTGAGACAGGGACAATACCTCTAATAACCGCAGTGGGATCTACTGTGCCTCTATCCAAAGCAAAGACTCTACCTTGGACTCTCTCTTTGGGTTTCCCCTAAACATCTCTCTTTACCCCACCTTTGGGCTGGTCATCCTGTGGTCTAACACCCGTAGCTTGACCCTTTTTGAACTTAGGACAATCCTTTCTGAAATGCCCCATCTCTCCACAACTCATACACTTGCCCTGCTTACTCCAACAGCTGTCTTCTGAGTGCCCCACTTTCTTACACCAATTACAAACAGTGCTAAACTTGCTTGAAACAGGTCGAGTAGAAACTATAACTGTTCCTCCCTTAGCCACTCCAGAAGTTGAAGACTTAGGCTGATTCTTGCTCTGACTTGAACTCTGGCCTGAAAACTTAGTCTTGCTTCCACTACCCTCAGATTTACCCCTATGCTCCTCGATGTCATTCTCAATTCTGTAGGCCATGTTAACTGCCGCCTGGTTGTTCGGAAAATCATGAGTCAGCAACTGCTTCCTGAACTCCAACCTGAGTCCCTTGGCAAACCTGTAAACCCTCCTGCTCTCATCTAGTACAAGATGTGGACAATATCTGACTAACTCCATAAATTTGGCAGAATACTGGGATACTGTCATTGTCCCCTGCTCCAACTTCAGAAACTCTACCTCTTTCTTGTCTTTGGTAATCACAGGAATGAAGTGCTCCTTGAATTTCCCAACAAAGTTCTCCCAAATCTGGGGCGTATGATCCCGCTCCCAGCTTTCCTTAAGGATTTGCCACCAATGCTCGGCAGGGCCCTCTAACTTGAACACTGCACATCTAACCTTTTCTTCATCTGTGCTCTCCATTGCAACAAAGATCTTAGAAGCAATCAATGGATCTGGATCTCTGTTGAAGCTTGGTGGAGACAATTTGATGAATTTCTCTAACCCCTATGTCGGCCTTGCCTCAGGTTGCTGCTGTGCTCTACCCTAAGCTGCCATATTCTGGAGGAATACCCGAAACATAGCCATCGTCTCGGCATTCTGATCTCCCCCAGCACCCTGATCACCAATGTTCCCCTTCTGGTCACCACTAGTCCCAGCCATTACAATGATCCCTGTATTAAACACTCGGCGTCAGATATCACACACTCCCCCTTAGACTAGACATCTACCCTTGACTTCTAGCCAAAGCTCTAATACCAACTATGGGCTCCTCCCAACTCCCGAGACCTTTAAACTCGTGTCCCAGGATGGAGAGTCCCAAAATATCATTTAAAAAAAAAAACTTTTCTTTACTTTAACTTGCAAAGTATACAACTCATTTTCAAAACAATTTCAAAATAACCTCTTTACATGGAGGCGTTATATAAACCTGTTTAAACCAAACACAACCTGTTTTTACAATTTATACAATTGGAAAGGCTTACACAAGCCAACCATACAACAAACCAAACTCAAGTTGAATTACAACACAATCCAACTGAAAACATGTTAGTAAAAGTTTTATATACAAAACTTTTCCCCAAAAGAATAACAACCAACAATCCCAACTCCCCATGACAACACATACCCCGACAACCAAAAGATGTCCAAACTCCTGCCCCGGTATCACTGGTCCGGTCTTCCTGTCTCAGCGGGATCTAAAATAATAAAGGGAGAAGGGGTGAGATAAAATCTCAGCAAGCTATTATGTATGCAACAATATGCCATACAAGATGCAACACATAAACAGGTTGCTCAATACAAATATGCAACACCAAACAGTTTTCTCAATCACATTGGGAAAACAGTAAACACATTATGTTACCTTTCCTTTTACCTTTTCCCCATCTGGGTCATAAGTAGTACTACGGTGGGAGTTATACTTATACTCCACTCATTTAGTGAACTGCTAGTGCACCTTCACCTCTTATACAACCCCTTATAGAGATCCATATAAGATGCCTCGCTATCATGTGGCATGACTGCACATATCCACAGAAGCTGAACCCCTCAATCCGTGGCCACTGAAGGGGGTGAACGGTACAAGTATAAGGACATCCAATCACCTTATGAAATATATTCTCATAAGTGGTTGCATTCCCTATATTCCCGAAGATCAACCGGTATACCATATTCAAGAACATTACAGATACTTGTAAATAAGTCCTCCCAATGGGACATCAACATATATATAACATGGTACTGCAATTCATGTTAAACCATTGAAACAATACAACACGTATTTAACACTATGTGCACAATTAACTATGAATATGTAAACTTTTATGACACAAAGTAGATCACGTAAGTCCTACACATTCATTACACAATAAGTAAACCAGTAACAGGGTGCTACCATTCCTGTCCAAACCAAGTAAATAGTGCACAACACATTGAGGCACTTATAAAAGCAGATAACCCTCCCTAGGTCATTACATGAGGCTAAAATATCATATAGGTAACCCTACACGTTCACAATACAGTATTAAACACCTTCTCTTAAGGTTCCAAGTTCATTTACCAAGTTTTATAAACTTTGGTTCAAGTTGTACAATTGCCTCCCAAGCATTTTCAAGACAATATTTAGAGACCTTCCCATTATCCAATTGGACCATTTCAGGTTCCACATTGTAGTAATAAAGTTTTACTAGGATCCTATTTAAAGATTGTACCAATACATGGTCATTAAACTAGGTTCACAAGGCTTCAAACAATGTTCAAAGACTGCAGGGTAGGGCACGACACTCGTGCTCTTTTAACCCCCACCAGAAACACTCGTCCTGCACTTGGTCATGACTTAGTGTATCTTAAAGGCACGATTGAGGCACGACTCGTGCCTACGGGAACGACTCGTGCCCTTGCCCAGAATCTGATGTTCTTCAGCAACATCAGCAGCAACAACAACAACAACACTCCTAGTTCCATTCAGCCACTGCAAGGTCAATTTACAACAGTCTCTATACATGTTTTAGACTATAATATACTCCCTTCATGCTAGATAACACATCTATAACAACTCTAACACCTTTAAATTCTCAACCCTTGGCAAGAACTCAAAGTATTGATCCAACTCTTTGCTTTCCAATTCAAACACCAAGAACAAGGATTCCAACCTTTACCAAACTGATTCACAACACCAAAATAACATCATTTAACATGTTATGAACAGTTAAAGAAAGAAACCATAACAACTTACCAATTTTCACCAAATTAAAATGAAGATAAAGTTGGATATTCTTGCACTGTACACCTTCTTTAGCAATAATGCAAAGATGGAATCAACAATGGCTGAATTTCTGGGAATTTTTGAAGTTAATCTAGGGTTTGGAACTTTCAAGAATGTAGGGAGAAGGAGAGAAACTGAGGAGGTTAATTATGCTTCTTGAATAAGCTAAAATAGGATATTTATATAACCAATTTACAAACAAGCTCCTCCAAGTTAAAAATTCCACAAACAACTACCTTAAACTTATAGTTACACCTAAGCACCTTGATACTTTCACGACACTTTCAACTCAAATTTCCAAGTGTTAACACATTACTACACATTTCTCCCATTTCAATTACTTAGGCATTATATGGTTCAAAAGCACTTTAACAACATCTAACATCACATAGTTCATCAACAATGACAAAAATGAACACGTAGCCATTTCAAATGACACAAAGCAAGTATGTTATGCAATGCAACCAAACCTCATGTGCTTCACGTGTGACCAAAATTTGCCTAGGTTTAGGGTCGTGACACTCCCACAGTCGCATAATTTTATTGCCCGCCTGCGAAGAGAAAGATCAGTGGTCAGAAAAGAATCGAGAACCCATTATTGAAATAAAAAGGCAGACATGTCTTACCTCAGTAAAGGCAAGGCCAATATCCCCCATCGGGGCAAACGGATTCTCCTTGACCGCCACATTTTTGTAGAAGTCTGGGGAGTAGAGCCGGTTCAGGAGGCCAATCCCGGCTACGGACTGATGAGGCCCGCAGGCATAGAGATCTACCCCTGTGATAGCGGGCACACCCTCCAATTTCTTCTTTAAAACCCATGCCTCATCACGGGTGCTGAGGGGAGCCAGAGGGTAGGAAGAAGAACAAATAGTTCCCCCCTATTGGGAGCAGAAGCAGAGATCGGGGCAGTTGTAGTGGAAGCTTGGGCATGTGTGACCCCTCCCCTCAGAGATTTATGCGCCCTCTCCTTAAGCGCAAGATCCGCGTCCCTTTCAGACCTCTTCCTAGACCGATCCTGGCTGTGCCCGGAGGAAATAGTGCAACCAGAGGGACTGAAGCCGCGAGCAGTAGATGCAGGGGGAGGACCCTTGGGGGGTGGAGGCAACTCCTTGGTGGTAGGAATCCCCTTCACTCATGCCAAAGTGGCACCGGAGGATTTGTTGGCAACGGGCAGATTTACACCCTTGCCCTGTACTCCACCCAAGGCAACTTACCTGGCCGCTGCCTCTCTTTTTTATTGGCGCAGCTTCTTGGCCTTTAGCTCAGCAGCACTTAGAGGGGCCATCAAAAAGAATATTCGTCTGGATCTGCTCTGAAAGGAAAAAGAATTCGTTAAAATAAAGTCCGAGAAAACAAAAAGCAAGCGGTAAACAGTTTTCTCAAAGACATAATAGAGACCAATCCATTCCGGAGGGTCGCAGGTCATGCCCATCATACAGGTTTTGCAGTCAGCCTCAAACTGGAAAAATTTGTGCACCCTCCAGTCAGGGTCGCCAAGCTGGGGCCCTATTTCTTCTATAGGGAAATAATTGCCACCCTCTCTTTGAGGGGCCACCCCTGAGTAGATTAGCAAAGGCTCACAGTCCACAATTGCGCCCACGTCATATACGGGCTGCACCCCCTTGGATATATACTTCGCCAAGTAGGTCTCCATGGCAACTTGAAGGGCTTCGGACAGAGCTGGGCTAGGATAACCACCAGCAGTCACCCTAATAGGTACAGGATTGGAAGGTTTGGGGAAGGCCCATCCGAATCTGGACTATATGACCAATAGGTTCTTCTGATTCCATTGGTCAAATTTATTGGAGGGAGCGGAGAAGGTCCGGGCAGAGTTATTCTTCACTTTCAGGCCTAGGTTCCCATTGGACATCTAATTCTGATAGTAGGCATAAAGCCCAGAAAGGGAGGGTTCGTAGCCCAAAACCCTGCTGACAGTTATGAAGGAAACTAGGGCCATAATGGCATTCGGGGTAAGATGCATGGGGAGACAACGGTTGAACTCGAGGAAAATATCTATGAAGGGATCAAGGGAAAGTCTCAGTCCATTCTGAAATTACCCGGATTCGCGCGAGCGAAGGCGGTTGTCTTTCGCGGAGGGTTGGTGTCTGAGACCTCGCTTCATGGGAAGGAAAAATGAAGAGTCGCCACGCGGTTTTTGTATTTTGAGCCCAAACGTTGAGAAACGGCTATTGAAAATGGTATCATTTTTATTGGTAGCAAAAACTTAGGAAAAAGCTTTGAAAATGGGGATCATTTTTATTGGCAGCAAAAACGAGTAAAAACCTTTGAGTACCAGAGATTGTTAGGTTCGGAGGTCACGTTACGTTTCGGGTAGAGTATTACGAGATCGCCCGAAACGCCTCGCATGACGAGTCTTTCTGCCTTTCTCGAAAACGTGTGTGTGTGTTTGTTTTGAAATGGGGGCTTGAATGACAAGCTTAATCTTGGTTTGAATGTCAAACGTTGATTAGGTGACTTTGTTTGAAAAAACGAGCGTTTGAATGACAAACGTCGGTTTTGAGTTGAAATGAGCGTTTGCGTGGCAAACGTCGATTTTGAGTTTGAAAGGAGCGTTTGCGTGGCAAACGTCGATTTTGAGTTTGAAATGAGCGTTTGCGTGGCAAACGTCGATTTTGAACCATGCGAGTCATTGTTAACGATTTTTACGGGAAAAATGCGTATTAAATGATTTTGAGTGTCAAATGGCGGCTTTTAGTTTGAAGATGAGCGTTTGGAGGCCAAACGTCATGTTGCGCATTTTTGAAAGAGAGTTCGACGGACGAACACCGGTTTTGAACCGGGCATTACATTGTTAACGATTTTTACGGGAAAAAAGCGTTTTAAATGATATGCGATCAACGAATCGGGTTGCGACTCGGACTTTGAAAAGTAAATACTATCACGATCCAAACGGGTCGGACTTGTAAATGACAGTATTTAAAGCAGTGTCAACGGAATCAAACGATCCGGAATCGTAAATGACGATCAACGAGGCCAATCGGCTCGGAATTGTAAATGACGATCAACGAGGCCAATCGGCTCGGATTTGTAAATGATAGAAATTAAATGACGATCAACGGATCGATCGATCCGGAATTGGTAAATGACAGAAAGTAAACGGAACGGGGTCGGAACGCCGTTTTAACCCGTGATTACTTCTCTTACGGAAAGAGAAGAGGATCGAGGGGCTAAAATGTATCGAACCCCGTTAGACGGAGGCGTCTACATTTTGATAATGTTGTTCGAAACGGTTGTAGCGACTGGCGCGTAAACCGAGATGAAACGAGAGATTTAGAGAGAGGGAGTTATACCTATGGCTAGGGTCGACTCCTTTGGCTCGGAAGGTGTGTACGGGACACGAAAAGTAGTTCGAAAGGTTGTTTCGAAGTGGTAAGGGGTGTATTTGATCGAAATACGAGGGTTTCATGCGAATCGAGACAGAACGGGAGCTCGAAAGGGGTGAAAATCAGTTGGGCCGTGGGGTGTGGTGAATTTTGGGGTAAAAAAGTTCCTCCTTTTGGCTTTGACAGCCATTTCTATTTATAGGTGAAAAATGCAGTAGGAGTCCGGACGGACTTGACCGAATCCGTGGGGTTTTGTGGTATTTTGAGAATTTGAAGGACTTGCTGGCAATTTCAGAAAATGTGCACAGGGAGTCCGGCCGAACTTGGCTTGCAAATCAGGGGTATTTTGGTCTTTTGGCCTTGATTTGTGATTGAAGAGTGACTAGAGGGAGGTGGCATGGCTGCCACGTGCCCTATGAGTCACCAGCCATGTGGGAGTTCGTTCCCCGGTCCCGGTTTTGTCCGTTTTTTAAAATAACAGTCCGGAAAATGTCCGAAATGCCCCCGGAAAGTGCATTTTTCCGGGAAAGACGTACTTTTACGTGTGATGACACGTGTTAAGTACGGTTTGACGTCGGGATGCACGGGGCAGTCCCGGGACGTCTCGTTGGCACGGAAACGGGGAGTTTAACGAGTTCCGGTTAACCTAGAGCGGGCCAGTTAACGGATTTCGGTTAACTTTCTAACGGATTTGGACGATCCGGATTTGGGTACTTACACATTCTCGAACTGAGCCCCATAAAAGACACAAGCCCTATTATCCTCGCGGACGTCTGCTACAGTCTCAGGCCGTAGTTTCTCCTTCCCCTTTATTTGCACATGACCAAGATAGCGGACACTGAACTGCTTGGGGTCCACATTATAGGTGGTGTATATTTCAGACTCCCAGTCAATGGAGGCCACCTCCTTGCCTTTTCCCTTCCGACCACGGCTAGGATTTTCCCCAATAGCATGACTCTTGCCTCGGGCAGGGACCTCCTCCTCAGGATCCTCCTCGAAGCCGTCAACGATTTCCGTTACCTTCTTGGATGTGCCCGCAGCCATACGGTCTGCCTCCTCGCGGTCATCTTCCTCGGTTTTCGTGTTCATTGAGCCAAAGAGATCGGTAGTTGAACCCCTAGTAGGGGCCACCTCAGGTTCACTCTCCTTGCCTCCGTCCACATCCATTTCATCATCATCCCCATCTCCGGCCATCTCACTTTCTAGAGGATCAAGTTCCTCACTGCTACTCAATTCCACCACGGGCACATCAGGGGCCTCGGTCTGGACCTCCGGGTAAATAACGTTCAAAGGCTCAACATCTAAGGGATTTCTCACATCCTCTGAACCCGAGCACCGTTCCTCACTCATTTGGATGGGATCCATTAGGTCAACTTTCTCCCAGTCAACTATCACCCCAAGAATGCGAATCGCTCTCCTCACTAATTCAACGGCGTTCAAAGCCTGATCTCTCTTGCGGGGAAACCTGCACAAAACCCCCATTACAAAATTTCTTAACCTATTTGTATCCCCCAACACCAATACATCACCGTTTACAATAATCTTTTTTTCTTGAACTCCCACAACCGGGGTGGGACAAAAGGCCCCCACTGGTATTTCTCACAGAAGTACTGGAAGCACTCCATAGATAGCCTAAGTCAGGCATGAGCTACCTTCCTAAGATTCCCCCTGACCATTTACAAATGGCAAAGGTATCCGGAGTGCTCCCATCCCCTAGTTCTACCGGACGGCGGGGGCCAAACTCACGAGTCATCATTAAACCCAGAGGAAGAAATAGAAAGAGATGAAGAAATTAAAGCAAAATTACTTACGAAGTTGGAATTAAGGGAGGAAAACGCTAAGTAAGACGCATCACAATTTTCTCTCTCTAGCAATTCGAAGGTTTAAAGACGGTAAAAGGGTTTGAGGAAGAAGGGTTTGTTATTTATAAGGCCTCCACTACAAGAAAAACAGTTTTTCGCGACGGCCAAAAGTCGTCGCGTAAAGCCTCAAAGCCGTCGCGGAATGTTAACGCGACTGGGAAAACAATCGCTAAGGTAGTCGCGTAAAGCCTTGTCACGGAAAGCTAAGGCGACGGAAAACAACCGTCGCCTTAGGTATTTGTTTTTCGCGACTGCTTTTCCCATCGCATAAAAGTTTTATTAATTTTATTTATTTAATTATTTAAATAACATTTGCAATCGCCTAAGCTTAGAAAAGGAGACGGCAAATGCAATCACCTTAGGTTAACAAAAGAAGACGGCAAATGCAATCGCCTTAGGTTAACAAAAGGAGATGGCAAATGCAATCGCCTTAGGTACTTTAAATTTATATTTTTTTTCCCATTTCACTGGCCCTATTTATAATTATTAATTGAATAAAAATTAAAGAAAGGTTGATTAACACAACATGAAAATTAATAAATTAATTGCATTTAACACTATATTATAGACCATAATCATCGTTACAAAATCCAAAAAAAAAATCAACCTACTAGGTTTGTCAAGAAAATGTATCATCCTAATAGTCAATATAAATACAAGGATAAGAATTGACATGTAAAAAACTAAACTCTAATGACTGTAGTCATCTAATGTTACATGACAGAAGAAAAGAAAAAAAAAGTAACTCCCAACAATTTTTATGTCCTTCCCCGCGGGATCCCCTTTTGGTAGTCTGCAAGAGAAAGGAGATAATATAAGTTATCAGGAGTTGGTCTTAATTAGAAGATTATGAACTAAGTTGAAAAAATAAAAGCTAAGAAAGGATAGTAGAAACTCACAAGTTCATTAACCAGAGAAGGTATGATATTTTTTCCCAGCAAACTTAGTTGATCCAAGCAAGTGAAGTGTATTAGTTATGCTTTCCAAGAACAAAGGAAATTCCCATAGATGGATGCATTATCAAGGTATGGCTAATAATTTATGTGGTTGAACTTTGGGAGAAAGAAGTCACTAGTAGACATAAAACAAAGGCGCCTTAGTTTGGATTATGCATGGCAGGCCAACAGTGGGAACCATTCACTTATTAAGCATATTTATCGAAACAGATACAGCCAAAATGACAAAAAAAACACGATTTTACTAAATTTAAAATAAAATAATAAAGGAGAAGAAATTTGGTAGACATTGTGATGCACCTGACATGATCGAAAAAACATGTGATAGATTATTGTTGAATAGGGAAGTCCTATACTTATAAAAAATTCAACATTAGGTTGATAAATCAATCACCTGAAACAAGAAGGGAACAAGAGTTCCAAAGAGCTCCTTTGTTAGTTCTGCAGCTCTGACTGAATAAAGTGCATTCCTTAGAATTTCACACTCCCGCCCAGACTACATTGTTGGCGCTAGAGGGAAAAACATATATGTGATGGCATCCGTGACTGCTTAGCCATCACGATAGCCTACTGTGACTGCACTAAATGCAGTCACAAAGGCCGTCTCCTTATATACTCAAACGCGACTGCTTTTTTCGTCATCGCCAAAAGCAATCGCGAAAGACCAGTTTTCTTGTAGTGCTCCCAATACGGGTTAACCCGTATTAATTAGCCCACAAACCATTCTCCTCGAACCACGAACCGATGCCAACGTTTGAAATTTCGAAAAATTTGCTAGTTAGCATTTATGGCGCCTCTTGGATGGCTGACACGTACCCTCCATACATGTCACGCGCTGTCTCTTCACCTGCCAAGGGGCCCACCAGCTAACCGGGAGGCAGAGCATTCAAGGCACCTAGAATCTTCCGCACGTGCCTCTCACGAGTGCCTATATGCATGGGAGGCAGAACAAGACCAACGAAAAATGCCAACACTGGTGCCCGCGTAAAGCGTGATCTGGTAAAATCGAGCTTATCTAGTAGTTCCTCGCTCAGACCATAAATAATCATTCACTTGGAACTAGGGGCCACTGATGAGCCCGGACTAGCTAGACCGGGCCCAAGCTCGGTCTGGTCCAAAGGCCCAGCATGATGTGGCACTCCCTAGACCGCCAAGGTCAAGACCGCGATCTTCTCCAGCGGTCTCCTCCCAGACTCCCATGACCGCGGACATGGTGATCGCTCTATCCGTGCCCGCGTCAACATAGTTGACCGCGCCCAAGATATTGACTGCGGACTCATACCAGCCTCCCAGTTATCTCACCAGACTCCCGGTTAAATACCAAGGCTTAGTGAGCAAGCTATCTTACTGGCTCTGACATACAAGTAGCCGGCTCACTCCCATCGCATTTAATACGGCTCAGTCAGGCGCCTACTATTGCATTTAATGCGCAACGCTGGATACACGGCTCCTGTCCACATCAACGACATCCCCTCTGACAGTGAATCTTCCTTCCTTGACAGACCCAATCAGATGCGGACACGTGTATGCGGTCAAAGACCAAAGTGCCCTTTAGGGCTGACCTCCTGGCTTACGTCAATGAGCAGCTCCCCATTGCCTATAAATAGAAGTCCTTTATCCCCTTGGGCAAGGTAAGTTCCAAATATACATTGTAAGTCATATTATTTTCAAACCCTAAACACACACACACTCTCAAGGCATTCCAAGCCTTCTAAATCTCAGTGTTCTTACTCTCACGCCTGAGGGCCTGAGTTGGATTAACATCCAACTTTGACCTAATGGTGCTTCGTTTGTGTTGTGTTCATAGGTACCGCACCCACTAAATATATCCTGCCAGATATTCTTAATCGCTCTGGCCCTGATTTGTTTGGCGTCATCATATATTAACATTTTGAAAAAATAAGACTTTCTTTATGAAATTAAAAAAAGATAATTTTTTTTTCGGAACAAAGGAGTGTGATAAATATCCTCATTCCAGTTAATAATAGAGATGCACTTAATAAGTTGTGATTATAAGTAATCAAGTTCATCTTATGTTGTCTTGATCTACTAAACTATATCCTCTCTCCTTAAATGATTTTCTCACTTTTTTTATCGTTAACATAAATGTATTTTGAGCAATAATTTTAGGTTAATTAATGTATTCTATTGAAAATTTAAAATTTGCTATGGACACTGAATGGAATAAAAGTGACGGGCTAGGCCCAACGAGCAAGCCCAGTTGTTTATATATTATTACCACCACATTCTCAGTGGGCTAGGCCCAATCATTACAAGGCCTAAGGCCCATCATCAAAGATCAGTCGACCTAGCTCATTGTCCGACCCACGTGGTCCCGACCTAGCTATCGTCCGACATACGATTCAGGTTCTATTCGGGTATCATCCGACCCTATTATTCAGTCAGGTCGACCTAGATCCAAATGGCGACCTCGACCTATCAAAGAATACGTCGACCTATAGAGTTTTACTACGATTACAATTCTTTCCATAATAGAAGCCCTACAAATTAGGAGTTATTTATGGACACGATCTCTTATGCTGATCTGATCCACGATTCTAGGGATCTGAGGCAATCCCAATACAATTATAACTCTCATCAACAACTATAAATACTTCACAATATCAACTGTTTCAAGGTAATTGCTCTTTGATATTCTGAATACTCTTGTTCATTATATTTTATAAGCTATCAAATACTCCATACTTACTCTCACGCCCGAGGGTCTTGCCGGAGACCATTCCGGCTAGTCGTGGGTTCCTTGTTACAGGTCAAGTATCCAGGTGATCAATCTTGCGACTGGATGGAGATTGATAAGCACGATTCTTGCAGAATCAATTTGGTTCCATTGCCGAGAATCGTTGCTTTTTGACCTCGAAACTTTTCTCACACTATTGCAATGACTTCAGACGATCATGTTTCAGAGGCCTCGGATGAGATCAATCAAGGAAACGTCGGTGGTAATGCGGATGCCGGTGCTGGAAATCGCAATATTAACCTGCCTCCTCCTCCTCCACTGCGCCAGGCTAGGAGAGTGACACGTTCGAACAGTGTTGCTGATGGCATAGGCTTACCAGATGGAAGAAGGTAGAAAAGGCTTATGGTCAAACCAGAAGCACAGCCCCCTCCAAAGCGTCAACAAGCAGGTCGAATGGTTGCAGGCGACAAGCCAGGTCCCTCAACCAATCCCCAGTAGGAAGGAGATGTTGCAGGAGCGGGCTAAAATATTGGCAGAATTGCTTGATATGCCAGACTCGCCTGATCAGAATGATAGGAGATCGCAGAGAGCGGCTCCCTCCCAAACCTCTCACAGGCAGCCTAGTGGGAGTGCTAGGCAGGATGGGAGTGCCAGGCAGAATGGCAAGCAGCAGGGGATTGTACAACATGTTCGCTCCCATATCACTGTTCCAAGCGATGACCTAAGAGCTAGCCTTAACAAGAATAGGGAGCAGGAGGCGGAATCAGACCTGAGGCAACAACTGGAGGCCAACAGAAATATGCGTAGGTCGCCTGCCAAAACTAAGAGGTCGTAGTCTCATCGAAATAGGAATGGGCGCAAGTTGCCAGTTAGAAGAGATAGGCACAGGTCGTCAGTCAGAGGAGATAGGTGCAGGTCGCCTGTAAATTTAGTAAGGTCGCCTTCCCACAGGGATAGACGGGGTAGAGAGGTGACTCCCCCTAAAAGTGAAAGGCATAGGGCCCACTCAAGAAGGGAACCCCATCAGGAAGAACGACATAAATCCAATGACGTCTCACACTCAAGGAACGACAATCTAGATGCTAGGGAGTAGTTGATTTTGAAAAAGAGGTTAGATAAAATGGAGGCCGACAAGAAGGAGAATAATGGGAGGAGCGAACGGAACGACCATACTCTTCGCCCCTTGTCCAGAGAATTGCTCGAGCGACGACCTCCTGTAGGCTTAAAGATGGCCCGCTCTTGACAAGTATTCAGGTTCTACCAATGCCCAGAACCATATGTAGCATTTGGAGGCCACCATGTGCTTGGTCTATACCGAGGATGATGTGTTGTGCAAGGCACTAACCATCACCCTCACAGGTGCAGCGCTGACTTGGTTTCGTGGTTTAACGTTGGGTTGTATTACCACATGGGAGTACATGAGGAGAAAGTTCCTAGATCGCTTCTCAACAGCTGGAGCCAAAAAATTGACAGTCACCGACTTGAACAATCTGACTCAGGGAAAGAATGAAAGCTCCATGAGCTATTTCAGGAATGGTGACCCTCTGGAGATTTAGACTACGAGCTACAGGTCAAGAGTGTGAAGATCAGACAGGTGCTATTTGAAAGAGCCTACAATGTGGCCATAGCTGAAGAGAGAAACGAAAAGAAAAAAGAGGAAGGTTCCAAGTCTGAGGCTGGAGATTCTGACAAGAAGGACCAAGCAAAGAATGGTAGTAACAACAAAAATGGGAAAAACAGAACAAGGGCGACTGAAAGAGTGCCTGAAACTTTTACCCCGTTGACAGTTAGTCGCACTGAGATAATGAACGCTATCGAGCTAGGCCCGCCTGCCCCGATGAACCCAGGAAATAAGTTCAGAAGGGACAACGGAAAATACTGTGATTACCACAAGGATACGGGTCATACTACAGAGGAATGCTTTAGTCTGAAAAGGATCATTCAGAAGTGGGTCGACAGTGGGAAGCTGAATAGATATGTGAAGGGAGCTTTGCCTAGAGGAGGTGAGCGAGCTAATGGGGGCATACCTAAACCAAGTCAACCTCGACTGAATTTAGGGGTGATCACTGAACAAGCAAGCAACATTGCCTTGAAGCACAAAATTTTTCAGCTTTCCAAAGCTCCTCATGTGCCCCCTAGAAGCTACATCAGAGATGAAGTCATCAGTTTCTATCCTGACGAGCTAGCTACCAACATGGCAGCCAGAGAGCAAGTTCTTGTTATCCCGGGATTGATTGATGGGTGTACGACGAGCAGGCTGTTGGTAGATACAGGAGCATGCAAAGACATCCTTTATTACAAAACTTTCAAGGAAATGGGACTGACAAAGGAGCGGTTGTCACCCTATGATGGTCGACTCGAAGGCTTCACCAATCATAGGGTAGACGCCAAAGAGCAAATCGAGCTGGACGTCGACCTCAGACAGCACCCATTTAGGGTTGTGGCTAAGGTAACTTTTATAGTTATTGATTTAAATAGTGATTATGCTGCTATATTGGGTATCCCTGGACAGGTTGCTCTAAGGATGGTGGCCTCTATCCCCCATCAGTGAGTTAAGTTCCCTACACTAGCTGGAGTAGGCTGCGTATTGAGCACAGCTCGTGCATATCTTGATCACGTCTTACGGACAAGGAAAAAGAGGGAACTAGAGGTTGAAACCCCTGAGGGTTACTGGAAGTTCTCCAAATTGGTCACCACAACTTCCCAACTATCTACAATCACCTGTGTCGATGAGGCGACCTATCACTCACATGACCAAGTCATGAGTGAGCCGACACGTCCCTCCTCAGGCACTAAGGTTGATTCTGATGCAATTATGGTCGACCAGGTCATCATAGGCGAGCTATGCCTTCAGATCGACCAAAACTCGGGGGCCACCAGCGATGAGATTGCAGCTGAGCTAGATGATATATGATTGTTGAAGAAGCTCCCTACTTAGGGGGCCAATGAAAGACAAAGGGTTCGTGAGATCATTATTGAGACCCTCCAGTTCAGAGATGGTTTGGAGCTGGAACCAGTGGACGAGCTAGAAGCAGTGATGACTAATCCTTCCTATCCCGAACAAAAAATTCAGATTGGTAAGCAATTGTCAACCAAAGAAAGAGTAGAAATTGTTGAGCTACTGAAGGAGAGCAGTGATGTTTTTGCTTGGCGAGTGGAATATATGAAAGGGATTAAGGAAGAGGTCGTTGTTCACAGGCTGGAAGTTAATCTGACCATGAAACATAAAGCACAGAAGCTGGGAAGTTTCGCTCATGATAAAGAAGAGGCGATCAAACTTGAGGTACAAAAACTTTTGAGTGAAGGTATCATCAAGGAGGCTTCTCATACCACCTGGCTAGCTAACGTGGTGATGATGAAGAAAGCCAATGGCAAGTGGCGTATGTGTGTCGACTTCACCAATCTTAATCTAGCCTGTCCAAAGAATAGCTACCCTCTGCCCCGGATCGACAAGCTCGTAGATTATATAGATGGGCATACTACATTGAGCTTCCTCGACGCTTATTCGGGCTACCATCAAATCAAGATGCATAAGGATGATATAGTGAAGACCGCCTTTCAAGCTGCTGGGGGTATTTACTGTTACAATATGATGTCGTTCGGCTTAAAGAATGCGGGAGCGACCTACCAGAGGATGGTCAACAAAGTCTTTGCCTCCAAAATTGGCCGAAACATGGAGGCCTACGTCGACGATATGGTCATCAAAACAAAGGCCAGAGTCACGTGGTCGACCTAAGGGAAACATTCGCCAATTTGCGAGCAAAGGACATGAAGCTCAATCCTAGAAAGTGCGTGTTCGGGGTAGCAGCAGGGAAGTTTATGGGTTTTATGGTTTCTCATCGAGGTATTGAGGCAAATCCGGAAAAGATCAAGGCTTTGGTCGACATGAAGGAGCCAACGTGTGTTAAGGAGATGCAGCAACTCAATGGTAGGGTGGCAGCCCTAGGTCACTTTATTGCTAAGTCAGTTGAGAGGTCTCTCCCCTTCTTTAAATCTTTAAGGGGGACGAAAAATTTTGAGTGGACGGTCGAATGTCATTCGTCGTTCCAGCAGCTTAAGGAGTATCTTGCCTCTTCACCATTATTGAGCAGCCCGGTTATGGGGAAACTTTGTTTGTCTATCTGTCTGTTGGCGACCAAGCTATGGCCGCATTTCTAGTTCGAGAGGAAGGAGGGCTTCAGAAGCCCGTGTATTATGTGAGCAAGGCCTTGTCCGATGTGGAAGGTAGATATTATAACGCAGAGAAGGTGGTCTACGCCTTGGTCGTAGCTTCCAGGAAGTTGCGAGCCTATTTTCTGGCTCACCCTATTGTCGAGCTAACTAATGCACCTCTGAGGAAGGTCCTGCATAAGCCAGAAAGTTCAGGCCGATTACTCAACTGGTCAATTGCTCTCACAGAATTCGACATCGAGTATAGCCCTCGAAAGGCATTGAAAGCTCAAGCTTTGGCAGACTTCTTAGTCGAGCTTACGTTCACCAAGGAAGATAGCAAAGTGAGAGCCCAGAAGGAGAACGTATAGGGAAAGGAGCACGCAACTCAACCTTCCGTAAGTTTGCCCGACGATTGCTGGAAAGTCTACTCTGATGGGTCGGCAACAAAGAAAGTTAGTGGGGCTGGAATTGTTTTGATCAAGCCAGAATCAGGGACAATCTATGAAGAAGCTCTGAGATTCAAGTTTGAAGATTCTAACAACCAGGCTGAATATGAAGCTTTGGTCGCAGCCATCGAGTATGCAAAATGTTTTGGGGCGACCAAAATTGTGGCTTATTGTGATTCTCGGTTGATATTTAATCAAGTCAGAGGGGAGTATGAGGTGCTGAATCCTACCTTGGTCAAGTACTATGACCTAGTGAAAGGGTTGATCAAGGACTTGGAATTCTGGGAAATACAATGAGTAGGTCAAGATGATAATGAGCTGGCCGATCTCCTCTCAAAATTGGCCACCTCAAAAGAATAGCATGGGGAGCCTATCTCTTACCTCGAACACCCAGCCTATGAAAGGGTTCAGATTCAATGCCTAGAGGATACTACTAGATAATGGGTTTACACCAAGTGCTGGATCGAAGAAATACGAGCTTATCTAGAAACAGGCGAGCTACCTGATGACGAGAAAGAAGCTCGAGCTCTCAAGAAGAAAGCCCCGAGGTATGTTATTCAAGGAAATACGTTATTCAGAAGGTCGTTCACAAAACCTTTATTGATATGTGTCCATCCTCAAGAAGTTACTCAGCTGATGTACGAGGTGCATAGTAGGGTTTGTGGTGGACACCCGGGGGCCAGAACTCTGGCCGATAAATTGATCACGTTGGGTTACTATTGGCCTCACATGAGAACGGATGCTCACGACTTTGTTCAAGGGTGTGATCAGTGTCAAAGATTTGCCAACCTACCTCGACTACCTACGACCGACCAAACTCCAGTGGTCGTAACTTGGCCTTTCGATATGTGGGGTGTCGACTTGATTGGACCCTTCCCGCCTGCCCGAGGAAATTGCAAGTACATGATCGTTGCTATTGACTACTTTACCAAGTGGGTCGAGGCCAAGCCGTTAGCTAGGATTAATGAGGAAAATGCCATCATTTTTATTTATGACTTCATTTGGTGCCATTTTGGGATTCCTCGAGCTATAGTGTAAGACAATGGACTTCAGTTCTCCATAGCTTTCGAGGAAGAAATGAACAGAGTAGGAGTCAAACATTGGTAGCCGTCAGTCACCTATCCCCAAGGTAACGGGCAAGCTGAAGCAGTGAACAAGCTGGTCCTCTATGCATTTAAGACGGGTTTGGTTGGGCGACGAAGCAACTGGTTGGACGAACTTCCCATTGCTCTCTGAGCAGTCTGCACAACCACTCGGGGGCCCACCGGGGAAATCCCATTCGCTCTTGCATATGGATCAGAAGCCATGGCACCGGCCGAGCTACAAGTCCCTACAGCAAGGGTAGTTTTCTTTGATCAAGAGCAGAACCACGTCAACAGGCTGATCGACTTAGATTTGCTCAACGAGAAGCGAGATACAGCCCAGTTACGTATGGTCAATTATAAACAGAAAACTAAGAGTTACCACAACAAGAAAGTTAAGAGGAGATCATTCCAAGTGGGTGACTACTTGCTAAGGAAGATCGAGGTAACTGGAAGAAAATCTCAGCAAAATAAGTTATCTCCCAACTAGGAAGGTCCCTACATCGTTACTCGAGTGATCAAGGAAGGAACTTATATGATTGCTGATCAAGATGGGATAGAATTGAAGCATCTGTGGCATGCTAGCCACCTTATCAAATATTACTTTTAGATTTCAGTTTTAGCTTCAGTTTCAGTTCAAGTTTTAGTTACATTTCTATCTTTCCGTTTTTTCGTGTAATCGTGCAACTACTTCAATAAAGTTGCAGTTATATTCAACTAAGTTGTGTTACGTCTATGAATCAATCTAACAGGCTCGACTCTTAGTCAGCCTCGTTCCTTTAAACTAGTCTGACTCATAGTCGACTTCGTTCCAACAGGCTCGACTCTTAGTCAGCATCGTTCCTTTAAACAAGTCCGACTCATAGTCGACTTCATTCCAACAGGCTCGACTCTTAGTCAGCCTCGTTCCTTTAAACAAGTCCGACTCATAGTCGACTTCGTTCCAATAGGCTTGACTCTTAGTCAGCCTCGTTTCTTTAAACAAATCCGACTCATAGTCGACTTCGTTCCAACAGGCTCGACTCTTAGTCAGCCTCGTTCCCTTAAGAAGTCCGACTCATAGTCGACTTTATTCTAACAGGCTCGATTCTTAATCAGCCTCGTTCTTTTAAACGGATTCGACTCTCAGTCAATCTCGTTTGTTAAATATGCAACGTACTAAGTCGACTTTGTTCCTACAAACTAGTCCGACCAAAGTCTCGTGACGATCTCATTTGTCATATTAAATCTAGTTCGACATACAAGCAAATAGCTGGATCGAAGCAAAATTGATTTGAGTGAAGAGTCAACTACGATTAAACAAAAACAAGTCCCCCAAAAGCGGTCCAGTACTTGAACAAAGCAAAAAGTATTACGAGTTGGATTGCCTCCCAAAATTTGGGCTGAGACATATACTACTTAAAGCAAAAATAAAAAGATTGTTTTGAAGCTTGTATCATTACATCACCAAATTGGAAAATTAAAAAGTCAAACTGCAGGATCATCCCCAGTTTGGTCATCGGTTGTAGCTTCCAGATTCTCTCCCTTGCTATTGAAGAGGGTTGAGCTTACCAGATTCGGAAAAGGCATACCTTGGAGTGTCAGCATCCAATGCTAGCTCATCGGGGTCCTCAAGTTCCTTAAGTATGGTGTTGAAATTCACTTGCTCGACAAGTGGTATAACCCAAGGTTCAGCTTCCATCTCAGCATCTTCTTCAGCAAGGGCAGGTAGATCATTGTCGTTGTAAGGGACAAGAGGGTGACCTTGACGAGCCGCTGTAGACACCCCATTCTGAACCAATAATTCATGATTACACTACTCTTCGTCTCTTTTTTGTGTTTTTATGAAAGCATATTAGTTTCGTCATGTTTCGTTAAGTTTCTAACTAACCTCGTTAGTTTTAGACCTAATTGACTAACGGAATAACTGAAGAGGACAAAATGGTCATTTGACTAGTTCTCCCGCATGGGACATACGTGTCTCGCGTGAGACAACCCCTCTGCAGAATGTACAGAATCATTTTCCTTCTCCGTTTCAACCTCTTTTCTTGATAAATATCATCTAATCCGGGTCTCTACTGACTAGAGGGTTCTGGAAGATTTCTTGGGAGGAAGCCCAATCCACTTGAGTCTCCTAATCTTGGTAACCAAGTCATTCATTCACCTCTTAAACCCCCATAAATACCTAATAGCTTCCAGTATTTCAGAGGTCCCCGATTCCTAATCGAAAACACACAACACACACAATTTGTTAGTTTCTTTCCACGAAAGACTCCTTCAAATCACTCACAAACAACTCCTAAATACGTCCATCAACCACGTTGATTGATGAACGTCAAGATTCAAGCCTAGAATCAAGGCGAAATTCTGCCCGAATTACTTCTCGATCGAGGAAAACACTTAGAACCACGTTCTAAATCAAATACTCCCTAAACACAAGGTAAACTCCTTTTACTCTTCTTCTTCTCAATCTCTCTAATTGCTTTTAGAGTAGTGTAATCTCATCAATAGGATTAGCCTAGAGTCCCTTCAATCCATGGAGGTGATCTCGAAGCATACAATTCGATATTCCTAATCAAGAAATTGATTAGGATTTTCTTGTTCCTTTATTTAATTAGTAATTGTAAATATTGATAATACTCAATTGGCAAGACCGATCTTCGGATTGGGTGGAATGGGTGCTCCTCGACCTTCCCATTTCATAACTTAACCCCCGAACTCTCAAATCTCTTCAAATCTTCAAAAGGTTTTTCTTATTGTTTTCCTAAATAAATAATAAGTGGCGACTCCGTTATTCAAAAAATATCAACGCTACAGTTTTGGCGACTCCGCTGAGGATAATTAATTAAGAGGGTTAGACTTGCGTTACAATTGCGTGTTATCAATCTTTTCAATTTTCTGTTTAAAATTTGATTTTTCTGAGTTTTTTCAAATTTTTCTGTACTGTTTTCGTCAAAAAAAAATATTATTCTGGCCGAATGCTTGTCCACCGCGCGAGACATTGTTTCAAATCAGCAAAATCAGCCGCCAAACATGGAACTTTTTCTTGCATAGTTTACTTTTCTCAAAGTTGACTCTGCACAAAAAAAAGTAGACTTGGTTGACTTTTTTAAAAAGTTTGACCACAATAAAAAAAACAAAACAAAACAAAACAAAACTTACTAAAAATTTTAAAAATTCAGAAAAGTCAAAATAAATTATTATTTCTATTTTACTTGTATTAACTTTATTTTGCAGGGTAGAGTAATTATTAATTACTTGAACTATATAATTGCGTGAGATTGAATTATTTTAATATTTTATCGATCATCAATTGACTCGGGCTTTATAATTAATTAATTTAATTCTCTTTCTCTATCTCTTTGTGTGGAACTACGACGGCCTGAGTCTTCCTAATTTGGGAGAAATGTAGGCAACCACTTGGTGCGGTCATTATCTGTTTTTCTGTTAGTTTTTTTAAAAAAAAAACTCTCTATTTTTTCTATCACCTAGATTGACTATCACACACACGCACTCATGTTATAACTGTCATTTCACTGCATATCCTGATTAACCTGGGACTCACACTAAAGACGGATGACGGTAACCACCTAGTCATCGGTCTCTCCGAAGTTGGATCATCTCACTTTGCGTATTCAATCCACCTAGATTGTCATATCGCGGGGAGCCTAGCCTTCCAGCCCTGCATCAACCACATATCATGTAGATTGAACTTTTAAGACACTCCGTGATCGGTCGGTTTGATCTTGGAGTCCTTGTAATCCCTTGTCAAGATCTTGTTTTGTGCAATAATCCATGAAAAAGAAATCAATAAAATGCCGCTTCGGATTTGTCCCTTCGAAAACGTCCCTATAGTTGTCCCTTCGGATTTTCCCCTAAAGAGAAAAATTTCTCACCAAAATTATTGCACAAAACTCGATGTTACTTGAGAAAACTTTGTCCCCTATGTCCTTAGGTTAGATTTTCGAATGTTAGAAACTCCCAAAACGAATTTTCCGTTCGACCAAAATTAGGATTAAAATCAGAAAATTGTGACTTTCGTGGTGTAGTCTCGCGCGAGACTACTTTTCCCGTGCGAGACAAATGTTCGGTCTTTTCGTGTTTTGGCCAAAACCTTCAAGACGTCATTCACCCTATTCATCCGACTTGTTGGGACTCGATTATGGTTTAACACGGTTGCTACACATCTAGGTTCTTCGCCAAAGCTCGACACAATGTCTACTTCTCCTTCTGTCACCGAGGCCGAAATCAATGAAGCTAAGGCCCAACTCTACCAAGCCCTGCTTAAGATGGATGAAAAAAGTAAGAAAATTGAGGAACAAAATGCCCAAATGGCTTTCCTCATGAAAGAGCTCCACGAGTTGAAAGTCAAGAAAGGAGAAAGCAAAAGCAGAAAGAGGAATCCTCCTCCGATGAAGATGAATCTTACACCAAAAAGAATAAGAAAACCAAAAAGTCAAGAAAGAAAGAGGAAAAATCCGATTCGTCCTCCTCCTCATCCTCTTCCGATGATGAGGAACATATTTCCAAGAGCACTAAGACCAAGAAGGAAGGTAGTGGTGAAACTACTAAATTTGGTGACCATGTTACTAAGAACTACCTTGAGAAGAAACTTGCAATCCTTGACACTTCAAAGGGGTCATTCATCCCATTTGATCCCGATGCTCTTCAACAATCCATCACCAAGTTCCCTCGCAAGTACAAGACACCCGATATTGCCAAGTTTAATGATACTACTTGTCCTCGAGCTCATGTTGAGACCTACACTTGAGCTATGTTTTCAATGGGTATTAATAACATAATCTTGGCCCAATGCTTTCCTCAAACTTTGGAGGGTGCTGCAAGGGATTGGTACATGTCTCTTCCTATGACTACAAGGCTTGATTGGTCGTCTGCATGTTTAGTCTTCCAAAGGCAGTTTGAAGACAACTCCACTTACTGCCCTACTAGGAGGGATCTTGAACAAACCAAGCAACATACAAATGAGTCTTTTGCTGACTTTGCTAGAAGATGGAGACTCAAACTTACCGAAATTGTCGAAAGACGTACTTGTAAGTACCCCAATCTGGATCACACCCTTTCACACACACGGGAAACACCGCAGACTCATCAACACAGTCTCGACGACCCCTCTCACTCAAAACCCTCTCTAAACCCCCAACCAAACCAAGGGAGGAGCCTTTCTGGGATAAAAAGGGACAAAAGGACCTTTCGGGAATTTTCAGGAAATTGGGAAAGCAATATTGGTCCGTACGGACCTCTTTGTTGTCATAATTACTGAATCTCCTTAAAGTCCACAATATTCCCTCAAATCCGGGAAAATGATTACTCCTCAGAGTTGGTCCGTACGGACCTCTTTGCATGCAAGATGGTCCGTACGGACCTTATTGCTCGGGGACACCATAATTGCAAATATTCCTCCATCATCACGCATTCCCTCAAATCGAGGAAAACCAAAAACTGGATTACTGGGGAGGTCCGTACGGACCTCTTTGCACCAAATACGGCAATATAAATAGAGGGCTCCCCCTCCTCATTTTCACACACCTCCCACTTCTCTCTTCCTCCCTAGGCCTTCTGGCTTCCCCTCTAAGTCCTTTCGAGGCATTCCCGGCCCCTTTCGGATCCTTCCGAGGCCTTCCGAGCTCCCTTGTGGTGCTCCGAAGCCTCCCCGAGCGCTCCCGAGACGCTCCCGCGCTGCCCCGAGGCACTCTCGAGGTACTCTGAGGCCCCTCGTTGTACTCCGAGGCCTTGCTCGGTCTTTCCACGGTGTCCCGGCTCTTTCCGAGTCAAACCGACGATCCCAAACCACGCCGAAACCCGCCCGAGTGACTCGCCACCGCAACACACGCCGAACCTCCGCCCGAGTGATCCCGACGATCCCCACGCACGCCGAACCTGCGCCCGAACGCAGCCTGCAACCTCAACTCACGCCGAAACTCTGTCCGCGGACAACCGGCATCTCCCGAAGCAATCCCGATCCGTACCGGAACGCTACTCCGACCTCAAACACTATTCCCCAGCGGAAGACAGACACGAACCAACATTGGTAAGGCTTCCTTCCTATACTATTTCAATACATTTCCATACATAGCATACAATGTAGACATCCGATACAGCATGCATTTTTAAAAAGCACACACACACACACACACAACATTTAAAGGATATTAGGGGTATCCGAAAGACTCGTTTTACGAGGCTACTCGGGTGAGCTCTAATATTCTAATATTCTCTTCCCGGGGAGTCATCTGACCTCCGAACTCAAAATCTCATCACACAAAAAACAGTTTAAAATTATCTTTAAACTGATGCCCTTTTTCAATGTTTTGGGCTTAATAAAAACGGCGTGGCGACTCTACAAAACAAAAACGGCGAGACACATCGCTCCAACGCGAAAGATGCCAGATGCCGGGGCGCGATTGCGCTGCCTCTCGGATCCGGGTAATTTCAGTTGGCGACTCCGCTGGGGAAATTTTGTTTTAAAAACTTTTAAACAAAACAAAAGATTTTTAAAACGATGATGAGGGTCAAACTTTCATTTTACCCCTTCCTTTAACTGTTGTGTGTGTGTGCACGTGCTTCGTTTTTATTTTACAAAAAAAATAAAAATACAAAAAAATGCATCAATATACATCTGTGCATACATTTAAAATTCTTCAAAACCTTCGTTTTACTCGTAAAAGGAATTTTAGAGACCGCACACTACGCGCACCGCCGCCTCGGTTACACCGCACTCTACTCACACCGCCGCCTCGGTTACACCGCACGCTACGCGCACCGCCGCCTCGGATACACCGCACACTACAACCCTCAACCCGGAGTGGTCTCGGTTGCAGTCCGTTAGGTCTTCCTAGGCCTCTTGGACGCGCACGGGATCATTCCAAACATCCCATCCTAGCCAAGCGTCAACCCCGCACGTTTGAGTCTTGAGTCACACTCGTCCGCACTCGCTTGGTTTTTACCTACCCGTGTCATACAAACTCGGATACATATACCATGCCGGCCATTTTCGAGTCAAGGCTCGGAACTCAAGATCCTTGCGCAAGCAAAGTGATGAAAGGTCATGCTAAAATCTTGACTCGATCTTGATTTCCGAAGCTACACCTGCACGATGTTCCGTCCCGGATATACATCCATGCTGACATGACACCATGTCATCAAGCCTTTGATACGTCGCCCATGACAATATGACCCAGCCAACGCCTAACGTCACTGCATCCCTTGCGCAAGCAAGGTAAAGAGAGGTCATGCCGAACTCTTGACTCCGATCTTGACTTAGCGGGCCGGCTCGGTTCACTATTCACATGGCTAACGCATCAAAACGAACATGACAAAGCTCGGTCCTTAGGTTCGATTTTTCTTTAGGCCGGTGGAAACCGCTTGCACTATAGGACCCTCGCCCGGGCCGTCCACCCCGGGATGTCGAAATACGTGTGCAAAACGAGGGGCTTATAGACGCACGTATGGTCTCCATCGACCCAGGATCTAGCATAGTTGCGAAAAAGAAGAGCAATCTTTTCCAACCTACCTAGGATTCTCGAGAAAACATGTTTTAAGTAAATTAAAACAACAAAAAAATCAAAAATAAAAGAAACGGAAATCGCATGTCACATGAGCTTTCCCCTTTATCCGAAAGGCCTTCCCATGTCTAAACCTTACCCGTCACCCTCCAAATAACCGAGAGTGGTTGAGAGTACCCGGAGCCGCCTTTTCGCATCGAGGTCACAAGGTCCGATAGCTCCTTCCAGCTTCAACGGTCCGCACCGCCCGCTACTCCCCATGGCGGGATCAACAGATAACAATGAGGGAAACGGAACCCCGCCACTAAGGAACCTCTGCACAATGGAGGAGGTGCCGCAAGCCTTCGAAACCATCAAGAAGCGCCAAGAGGAACAAAGAAGCCCGGATCGTCGACACCTTGCGTCTTCGAGGAACCGCTGCAGCTTCCCAACCCGACGGAACCTTTGTTCTCATAGAGGACGAAGATATACCGGCTCCCTTGGTTTCTCAAAGCTATCAAGAGTCCCGCCTCCGCCAAGCTACGAGATCCCAAAGAACGCAGCGCCTTCCGCTCAAAGCTCCTCCCGCATCGGGCCAAGGCAGCCCGACATGCCCGCCTCGACGCCGCTTCCGGCCCGCACATCAAGCTTCGCACCAACAAAGACACATACGTGCTCGCTCCGCCGCATCCCAATGCATCTCAGTATCCCCAGTGATTCAATCCTTTGCCTCTATACGAGCCTCGCAACCACAATCAAAAGTCCCCATTCTTACTGTGGGACAGTGCATCCCGAGCGGATATCCCGACATCTCAAGTTTGCCACCCGCTAGTCCGCCAATTGGGGCTAACGAATCGTTTCCCAGCCTCCCAAACACAACCCTTAGCGGACCCGGCAATCACGCCTCAACTTCAACACCCTGTGGTATGGGTTGGTATACACTCAACTACCTCCCCAAGACTCCCGAATGGCGATCCCATCAGCCAATCCACCTCCATCTTCGGTTTCCGTCCCTGAAAATGGAAACCCTCCTCAACCTACCGATCCTCACATGGCTTGGTTGATCGAACAGATGAAAGACATGCAAGGCAAGCTAGCTAGTTCTCGGAAGGACTCCCTCCTGCCTACTGATCCGAACAAAGTGGTCCCTCTCCCTCCAAAGTTCAGGATGCCGGAAATGGAAAAGTTTGACGGAATGTAATGCCCAAAAACCCACATCGACACCTACGTCCCGGGTATGAGAGCCAAAGGGGCAACCCTCAACAGATGGCGATCATTTTCAGCATTCCCTCAAATCCACAAAGACTAAGGTGGTTCCTCAATGTGAAGGCGTAAAACCGCTCCACGTGGGATCGATCGGTGAAATCTTCCCGGAGAAGTACTGCGCCAATCTTGAATGGGAAACAAACCGTCATGACCTGCAAGCTACCGAACAAAAGGATGACGAACCAGTGGGCGAATTCTACAAAAGATGGAACTGGAAGCTAAGCGAGATAATGGATCCACTTTCCAAAGAAGAGCAGATGGACATCTTCCATTCCTGCCTCAAGCCATCTTTGAGAACCTTGATCGCCCACCATTTCTACCCGGATCTCCGTGCCATGGTCAACGCCGGACAAAGTTTGAAAAGACTCGAGTCTTCAAAAGGCAACAAAGATCCCCGCCTCATCTTACCGTTATCGAACAAACTCCGGCAACTTCAACTCCCGCCCGACCAAAGGAAAGGAAGCAAATGGAACAAAGGCACTACATTCGTAACGGAGCTCAAGTAAACCGCGATCAAGCAGCCCCAAAGAATAGCAACCCCCCTCGCTTCCCACAGCCCAAAGATTTAGATAACTCCGGAAATGCCTCGGGTCAAGTATTTGAAGCTTTGGGTGAAGCGAAATCTTCTCAAACCACTCGAGAATTTCCAACCGAAGACCCTCAAACCCAACATGGATATGAGCAAACACCGCGCCTTCCACAACTACCCCGGCCACACCACCGACAATTGCTTCGTACTCAAGCAGTGTGGTCCAGGCTCATTGAGGAGGGAAAATTGGAACGCCCTCGTGGTCCCAATACCATCGGAAATCCATTCCCGAACGACAGTGGTAAACTCAATAGCCTTTGACGAAACTCCAAGCGAGAGCACTCCCGCAATTTCCGAAACCGTCGCATGCCGTCCCGCTACGATCGGGAGCGTGAAACCAGTAGTCAAAAGATCTCGTGACCGGGAATTCCGACAAGAACGCCTAAGGGCCACCGTCTCCCTACGATCTTTGCCCCACCCAAGGCATACAAATGGATGGATCGAACGTTCCCGTAAGAGACCGAGTCAAACGGTAGCACGGGAAGCGGTTTAGCCTTCACAGACGATGACTTGCCAATATGTGAGAATCGGCACAACGAAGCCCTCCTCATCCTCATAAAAATAGAGATGTTCTTCCTCCCGAACGTCTTGATTGATAACGGCTCCGCAGCCAACATCATCGCTTTAAGCACACCGAAACGACTCCGCATCGACCGTTCCTTCGATAAGGCCTTCACCTCGGTAATCCGAGCCTACGATTCCACCGCACGACCAATCGTAGGAGTCATCAATCTGAGAATCCAATTCGACGTACAATTGGAGCTCGGTAGAGTTCCAAGTCGTGGAAATCAAACCAACCTTCTCTCGCTTTGTTGGGACGGCCTCGATACATCGATGAAAGCAAGATCATCTACTCTTCACCAATGCGTGAAATTCATCAATGCCAACGGAGCGATCGAAGTGATCCGCGGAAGCAAGCAGTAATGGCAAGTGCTTGGCCAGCAAGCTATGACCTGTAAGAAGGTCCCGACATGACCGAATACTCTTCTCCGCATGATTCTCCTACCCCGTCCCGCTACGAAGTGATCTCACATCCACGCTCTAAGCCGCGACGAGCCGGAAATTGAAGAACTCATGGGTCAGTGATGACAACTCGATATATGCGATCGTGAAGAATGCTTGAGAGAGGATCAAGAGATGGATGCCCTAATGGAGATTGATCGAGGAGTAGACCCTTACTTCGCCGAAAACCCTCTTGCAACCGGCTCATCACCGATCCCCGGTACAAGACAACCCTCTAGCCGACACTCTCGGATCTTACGGGGACAGCCATCACAGCCTAGTTCAATTCAACATTTCGGTGTCCGACCCGGACGAACAAAGGGCGCAACCTCCTCCAAGGCTTAATCAGTGGAAGGAGATATAGCATGCCCGCTCGAATCGTACATTGTAAATGTCGTCCAAGCAAAGATCCTGCATAAAGAGGCAGATTCTATGAAAGTGATCAACATCGCAAGAATCCACTCCGACCGCCGAATGCTTCGCCCTCCTAGAAGTGGCCCTCGCCGACTTCTATCATCAAAAACCCCCAAGGACTCGGTGGCAACACTAATGGAGGGACATCATCGTGGGAGCAGCCAAAAACCTCCGCGATCCGGTTTGAAATCGAACCGCATGCAAGCTACTTTCCGGACTCATGCCAAGGGAAGATTGGCCACCCGAACCAAAGACCACTCCCTCTAGAGCTACGCCCATCCGAGAGTAATGAAGCCCGGTCCAATCCCTCGTCGCCTATAGTCTAGCTTCAAGTCTTGTTGTCTGTCTATTCACATCTTTTGAGTCTTTTGACGGCTTTACGCCCGACGATTGTGAATCTTTGATCAACAATGTACAGTCTTCACGCTTTCAATAAAAGGTCCGACCTTCCTAAAAAAAAAAAAAAAAAACCATTTCATTGCATCTTTAACAAATGATGATATTAACTAATCAAAACAAGTTAATAACAATTCATCTATACAAAAGGCAAACACATTAATTAAGTAAATGCATCAAGCAAACATTTAAGCATGTTGTCAAACGAGAGAAAACCGGGCCCAAGCCGCCGAGAAGGTTTTAATCACAACGATTTGCAAGATTGCCGAAGAGCCAAAGAGACGCAAGTCCGACGCCGTTTCCAAAGACAAACCAGATCTTCCAATACCTCAAGAACGGGAAACCACCTTCATGAACAAGGAAGACCCACACACGTAAGGGGTCAAAACCAAGAGCATCATGGCCCTAAAACGCCTTGCCTCTCACTTCGTCATCCTCGGGACATGCTATACAAGAAACGCTACCACGGGCCACTCCTACGCCGCGTCGCCCAAGAAGAAGCAAGCAAGTTCATGAACGAAGTCCACAATGGGGCTTGCGGTCCCCACATGAACGCCAGAGCCCCGATGCAAATCATTCTCGTGGATGGGCTACTACCGGATCTCCATGGAGGCAGATTGCATCCACTTTGTCCGAAGCCGCGACAAGTGCCAACGGTTCTCCAACCTCAATCATCCGCCGCCCCACGATCTCTACCGCATGACTACACCTTGGCCCTTTGCCACTGGGAATTGACGTCATCGGGAAAATCGCTCCGCCAGCAAAGAATCTGGTCACGAGTTCATCTTAGTAGCCATCGACTACTTCACCAAATGGGTCGAAGCCAAGTCCTACAAAGTACTCACCTCCAAGAAGGTCGCGCATTTCCTCAAGGAAAACATCATCTCGCCGATACGGCATCCCAAATGAGGTCATATCGTACAATGGTTCACACTTCGAGGGGGAATTCGATGCATCGCCGGCTGAATTCAAGGTCACACGCCACAAATCTTCTCCCTACCGGCCACAAACAAACGGCGCCGTGGAAGCAAGCAAACAAAACCCTCGAACGGATCATCCGAAAATGACCACCCGAGGACGAGATTGGCCCGAGAAGCCGCACCTTGCACTTTGGGGCTACCGCACATCGCCGAACAGCCACGGAGAAACCCCATTTGCCCCGACATACGGGATGGAAGCAGCCCTTCCCATCGAGCCGGAAATTCCTCACTCCGAGTGCCGCCGGAAAATGACATCAACGAAGTCGAATGGCTCCGGCCGACATGACGAATTGGCTCGCTAGACGAGCGACGACTAAAGGCCATGGAACACGTCCGAGCCTATCAAAGCAGGATGGCTAGAGCTTTCGACAAGAAAGTCAAATCCCGAGACATCGTGGAAGGTGACCTTGTACTCAAAGAAAGCCTCCCACTCGAACCAACCCACTGGGAAAATGGGAACCCACATGGATCGGCCCTTTCGTGGTTCAAAAGATCTTCTCCTGAGGCGCCATGAAGCTAATGCACCTAGACGGCAATCCCTTCATGAATCCAAATAACGGAAGCAAACTTCGCAGATACTTCGCCCGAAGAAGAACAACCGTGCATCTCTTGGCACTCCATGTAGTGTCGAACTACGCACTCCGAGCCCTCTAGTCCGGGGAACGTAGGCAACCTTAATTGGTCCGGTCTAAAAACACAAAAAAGTCAAAAAGTTTGAATGTCAATCAAGACCTCCATCAAGCTACGCACTTTTCAAGAAACACGCCCCAGCAGTCACCTTGACCAAGTCAAACGACGGCGGCAACATCCAAGGACATCCGAGGGTCACTCAAAGATCAAACGATCGACTCGTGTCCGCTTCCAAGCCAGGGGCTTGTCTTCGCCTCACGCGCTTCAAAAAAAAAAAAGAGCTCGAGCAAGGGCTCACAAAAAAAAAAACAAAACACAAAAGAAGGAGAGCTCGAGCAAGGGCTCACAAAAAATAATAAAAAAAAGAGAGCTCGAGCAAGGGCTCACAAAAAAAAAAACAAAAGAAGCTCAAGCGTAAGCCGCAAAAAGTGGTCAAGAGCCCGACGCCAACAAGAGGCAAGGAAGCTACGAAAAGACCGTCAAAACGACTTGTCAAGGGAGCATTCAACCTCTCCCAAGCACAAAGCCTCAAAGAAAGGGGATTGCCTGCTGTGGCCTGCATCGTTTCAGCCCGCGAATGCAATGTAAAAGTCCAAAGATGGACGCCGACAAAGTGCACAAATGTAAGCAAAGGCAAACAAGAGATCTTGCGTCTCGACAAAGCTTTAAAAGTAAATCACAAATCACTAACGGTTACAACATTTCTTGATGAGTTCAAGCACGGTCTACTCTCAAGTTCACAACATGCTAAAAGACAAATTTAATACATTTAACTAATAATGTGTTTGCAATGCAATGAATGGATACTTAGGAGGTCATTCCGCGCCATCTCGCGCTTGTCCCTCGCCATTCTTTCCTTTCTTCCCTCGTCCCCGGCGAGTCTTCTTTCGCTTCACGTGAACCAACTCGCGTCTCTCGCCCGAGATCCGGGGTCCTCCCGTAGAGTCAAACAATCCAAGCAGCTCTCGTGGCTTCATTCGCCCGTGCTTCGGCTTGGATCTCCTCCCCGCGAGTCCGTAAAAGAGGACCTCTCCCCGTCGGGCCGGTCAACTCTAGTCTCGTAGTCAAACAAAGTGTCTCCCGTCACATCCAAAGGGTCGACTGTGCTTCGGAACTCCTAAGGCAATAGCTACTACGGCAACCGGGTCCTGCACCGCTACACGCCCGCTTCCAAGACCACTTGGGATCGCCCAACACGCCGCTTCATACCAAAGTGCCGTATACCGAGTCGTCAACACGACACTCTCCCGACGTCTAAGGAGTACCACAGAGGGAAAGCGGAATACTTCCATACCTCGTAAAATACAAGAAGGCACCCGAAGCCGCCATACAAAGAGGAACTACCTCCGCAGAGCAAGGTCATCCCACCCCAACAAAGGCTCCCGCTTCATCCCAAACCGCCGGAAACAAGCGACGGAATATAGAAGGAGGACCAAGACAAACCCGGAACTCGACAACGTAGGACCCTTCCCGCAAGATCCTCCCGGTCTCAATCCTCCAGCTGCGGAACCCACCAAATGATCTCGAGGCGTACCAAGCCGTGCCATCCATCTCTCCCAAAGTGATCGATCCATATCCAACACAAGAGGTCGCCGAGCAAATGACCACGGGCTAAACGACGCCTGAGCCTCGGACATGGCCTCCGAAGTCTCTCTCGCAGCCACAAGGTGAGCAAAGCGGGGCTTCCTCTCATAAAACGATCCCTGGGCCGCTGACGGTCGATACCATGAAGAGTCTCCCCAAAGACCAACGGGACAATATCCTCTCCACTGCAGAGCGCCCTACCACATCTAGCAAAGCGCCATCACAAATGCCAAGTGGAACCGACTGTAAAAGCGCCGCCATCACGCACAAGGCAAATACATCCCAAGAGACGTCACTCTCATCATCAACCATGAACCGCTCCGGCAGCTCGTAAATGTCGATATGACCCGAATCAAGGATCATGCCTCGCACTTCTTCCAACGAAGCACGAAGAAAGTCTCGCAAGCTTCACGCTCACCACAAAGACCACCAATCAAAGGAAGCGAGATGGCCTCCACCTCCGGCCCTCCAATCAAAGCCCGAAAATCCTCAAAAGTGGGCACCATTTCATTATAGGAGAAACAAGACACGTGCCTCCTAACATCCTGTAACTTCGCGGCAGCCCGCAACAAATCCCAATCAGAACCAACTCCTTAAAAGACCAAACCGAGCAAAGACGAAACCTTACCTCGAAAGCCCGTCTCTCGATGCCTCATACGGCGCCGCATCCACGTTTTCAACCGCTCAAGGAAGTGTGCTTGCCTCTCCCCGCGAAAGCCTCGGCAAAATTCTAGGGACGTACGAAGAATCCATGGCAAAAATGGAGGTTCCTAGAGAAAATGGGGAAGAAAGCTCGAAAATGGCCGCAAATGGGGAAATGAGGAAGAACTGCATGACACCGGAAAGCATTTATGTCCTTCCCAAAAGCAAGGTTGGTCCGTACGGACCTCTTTGCATGCTAAGTATGTCCGTACGGACCTCCTTGCAAACAACCCATTTCTCAAAGAACAAGACAACAACCACCGTCCCCAAAGAAACCTTGCTCCAAACCGCCCAAACACTCGGCCAAAGCCATTCCCGCAAACAAACACTACCCACAAACACACTCTCACCACGTGGCATGCACAAAATAAAAATAATAATAGCAACAATTTCTAGGACAATTCCTGGAATCACAAAATTGACATTACATCTTAAAATAAAATGCCGTTTGCCATGCAAATACGTGTGTTTTATTACAGGTGTACCCATAAATGTCTGTTTGCTAAACAAAAAAAAAGAGGGATATGAAAAGAGGGAAAGCAAATGAATACTAATCGTACTCCTCAAAGATCATCATCCTCGCCAAGGTCCTCCAGAGAGAAGTCGGGCATCCCAAATAACTCGCCCGTCACATCCTCGTCGCCGAATACCGAGCACCCGCGGAGGCTCCCACGAAAAGTACTCGAAGGATCAAATCCGGCGAAAGGATCAAAGAAAGAAGGCTCGAGGAACCCTCACCCCGTGCGCCATGCGGAGGCATGAATCGATAAAAGGGCCGCTCCTCGAAGGCCCCGCAGCCTCCCGAAGACGCCCCGCATCCATGCTATGCCGCCTCAAAGGTCCCTCCCCGCTGCGGCTCCGGCTCGGCTCTAGGCGGAGGAACGTCTGCGTAGTGCCTCAAGGCATAGGCTCGTACGCCGGCACGCGTCGCGAAGACCGGCAAGATATCTTCGAAGCCATCTTCTTCGCAAACGACCTCATCGCCACGTAACGGCGAGTCAACATATCATAAGCTCTCCCCGGACTCCGCACCAACAAGCGCCCAAGGAAACGCTCAAAGAATACGCTTATACTCAACAACAAAAAGAGAAAAATACGTAAAAGATGCCAAGATGGAAAAGAGTAAGCACACTCACCGATCTATCGGGGTCCACTCAGATGCAAGCAGAGCTCAAGCCCGAACGGCATGCATACACCCTCCTCCTCGATCCGTCCCCGCGACATACGTGAAATCCGGTCCCGGCATCGGAACCTCTCGGGAGCTCGCGGCGCCTCTCTCTCCCGCGCGCACTGCGGCGTCCTCGCCTTCCTCCTCACGAAGGCCCCGTACTCCTCTCCATACAAAATGAACTCCTCGGCGCCGACACCGCCAAGGTACCTCTCGAAATCGAGCACGTCCATGTCCCGGAATCAAGCATCCCAAAGGGAGGGTCCCTGAGCCACGGGAAGCACACCGGGGCCATGCCGCCGTAAGACCCGCTCTCCTGTATACATGACATCACAAGTCAAGCCCCGCAAAGATCTTCCGCCGCGCCGTCACTCCTGGGAGCCCCTCAAACTCATCCCCTCATACCGAGCCCACGGGAACAAGACGAACCCTCCGGCTACCCTCTCCGTACGCTCCCGCACATCCCCGTAAGCGATGGTGAGCTTCCCCGCCGGGTCCTCCTCTTCCTTGCCGTACGAGCCCACTCAAAGATAGCAGTGGTACGCAAAGAACAGCCTCTGGATCTCTATCCCACGGGAAGCACCGGAAAACCTCATAAAACCACACTGTGACAAAAACAGAGAAGGCTCGGTGCAAAAGACAATGGAGAAATGACAGATCGCTAAATCAAAAACAAAGAATAAACTCATACCTCCAGAGCAAAGTCAAAACAGCCAACGAATCGGCCACACCCCGCTTAAACCGGTCCAAGGAGAAGTAGAGCTCGCCCAAGCTCGCTCGCCCCAAGCAATGTCACGCACCCTATCCAGTCAATCAAACTCTCCAACAGAGCAAAGGGAGCCGCGGTCGCGTGGTTCGAGAACAAAGTCTCTGACAGGCATACCACAAAAAGGAGCGCGCCAATCGCTCCGTCGTCACCCGGCCGGTACTCTGGATGTAGGCCCCACACCGGCCGTGATCTTCGCCCACGTCGCTATACAACATGCCCAGCCCTCGCGAGGACGAGGCTCAAAGCCCAGCAGCCTCGGCCAACACATCATCGCCTATCATATCCCTCCACCGCACCGGCCCTCCTTTCAAGGAAAGCCCGGTGATCGCAAAGAAAGTCGGTAGGCGTCACCGTCACCTCTCCCCGCTCGGATGGAAGGTGTGGGTGGTATCCCACCGCACTCGTAAAGGCCAAGGAAGACGCTCTTGTTCTTCCTCGTGTCGAAACCCTGCCTGTGTTCTCAACGAACACACCTGTGCCAAGCATAGACCAGCCTCTCCGGGACTCGGCCTACCGTCCACGGAAATATCGTGCATCCGCCGCCATTAGCCAACAATGTACTCGAGCGATCCCCGAAGTCTTCATCCTCTTGGCCTTCCCGGCCATAAGCTCCCGCATCCCGCAGTAAACACAAAGAAAGGTACGTCAATCACAAGATTTCTAATATAAAGGCACATATAACCCGTCACAAAACACGGCACATATATTGCACATAATTTTCACATACATTATACATATAATTTTTCCATGTAACCCGTCACAAAACACGGCACACATTGCACATAATTTTCACATACATTATACATATAATTTTTCCATGTAACCCGTCACAAAACACGGCACACATAATGCACATAATTTTCACATACATTATACATATAATTTTTCCCATGCAGTCCGTCACAAAACACGGCACACACTGTACACATTTTCCCAAAAGAAAAAAAGGGGGGGGATTAAACCCTACACGACACATTTTCAAAAAAAGATCCGTCCCAACACGGCAAAGGCACATATAACCCGTCACAAAAACACGGCACATATTGCACATATTTTCCCCACAAAGTCCGTCACCCAAAAAACATGGCACACACGGCACGACACATATGCATAACACATTTTTCAAAAAAACCCGTCCCTACACGGCACACACTTTCAGACAAAACCCGTCACAAAACACGGCACATGTCACATTTTTTCACAAAAATTATCACTACACGATAATTTTTCTCATAATGTACATTCATAAATAGCATACGGTACAAAACACCAAAGCATGCATTTCATTAGAGAGGCACTTTATTTTCACAAATAAAAGCTAATCTACACATTTTTGCACAAAATACACATACCCACAATTTTTACATGTCCATTTTCAACAATTCATCAAGAATTTCACAAAAAAGGCATAAAAAATAACAAAAAATTCAAAAATGCGAAAAACTAAAACCTAGTTCTAGCATTCAAAAATTCGAGCAGTGGAATCAAAACGGAGCGGATTTCTTACCTCCCCGACGTTCATAGAGCGACGATTGTGCACCTCCGGATTCGGATACAAGACATCCGGGTTCTTCGAAGATGGAACGAACGAAATCCAATTTCTTTGAAGCTCCATCCGTTGCTCGACCACTTCTTGACTGCGTTGACGACGACTCCTTCGAGATCCTTCAGCCATGGCAAGCAATTCAAGCAAAAAATTTTGATTTTGGTTAACAATGGAGGATTTTTTTCTCTCTCTCTCTCGCCCGGTTCACGAACCGGAAATGAGGAAGAAGAAGTGGGAGCCTCGCATTTAAGCCTGGTCAAAACCTGGGAACCGTAAAAATAAAGGTGGTCCGTACGGACCTCTTTGCATCCAAAGTTGGTCCGTACGGACCTCTTTGCAAGGGGTGGCCAAATTACTTTCCCCGCCCTTATAATCTTTGCCCCCGTCGTCCTAAGGCCTTTTCCAAAGAAATCCAAGTGCGTAATGGTCCCTAACCCTTCAATTCAACCACCGGCCGTCGCCGTAAGACCGGTCTCGCCACTCCAACGGCAATTCAACCACCGGCCGTCGCCGTAAGACCGGTCCTCGCCCTACTCCAACGGCAATTCTCGCCACTCCAACGGGTCGGCCGTAAGACCGGTCCTCGCCCACTTCAACGGCAATTCAACCACCGCCCGCTCAACGGCAATTCGAGAAGGAGCCAACACCTCCCAGCACGAATCCCAAGGCACGAGACGCCTCCAAAACGCCCGACGGCAATTCAAGAAGGAGCCAACACCTCCCAGCACGAATCCCAAGGCACGAGACGCTCCAAAACGCCCGACGGCAATTCAAGAAGGAGCCAACACCTCCCAAAGACGAATCCCAAGGCACGAGACGCTCCAAAACGCCCGACGGCCATTCAAGAAGGAGCCAACACCACCCAGCACGAATCCCAAGGCACGAGACGCCTCCAAACACTCAACGGCAATTCAACCAACGCCCGCTCAACGGCAATTCAAGAAGGAGCCAACACCTCCCAGCACGAATATCAAGGCGCAAGACGCTCCAAACGCTCAACGACAATCTCAACCACTCGTCCCTCAAAAGAGGTCCGAAGTCATCTTCCCAATGTAAAAGGGCCCCTACAAGGTCACGCATCCCCAACAATTCAAGCACCGGCAGCCGATGTAAGCCCGAATCTTCGCCCACTTCAACGGCAACGCAAGCACCGGCCATCAAAGTAAGCCCGAGCTCCTCCCCAACAAGTCAAAAGGAAGTCATACAAGATCTGCATATCCTCAAAGACCGACCATCATCCTTGCCCACTCAACGGCAAAACAAGCACAAGAAGGAGCCAACACCTCCGAGTACAAGTCCCAAGGCACGAAGCGCTCCAAAATGCCAAATGGTGAAGCAATCACGGCCGTCATCCTTGCCCACTTCAACGGCAACGCAAGCACCGGCAGTCATCGTAAGTCCAACCTTCTACTCAACATGCAAAAACACAAAGGCATCTACGCTCTCGCAATCAAAGCACAAGGCGCCATGCCTCCACAATCGCGGCTAGAAGACGATTCAAAGTCCTCGCGCATTACATCAATCGCGGCTAGAAGACGATTCAAAGTCTCGCGCATTACATCAATCAGCGGCTAGAAGACGATTCAAAGTCTCGCGCATTACATCAATGCTGCTAGAAGACGATTCAAAGTCTCGCGCATTACATCAATCCGCGGCTAGAAGACGATTCAAAGTCCTCGCGCATAACATCAACCGCCGCCGAAGACGATTCAAAGTCCTCTGGCCGTGGAACCAACCGCCGCGTAAGACGATTCAAAGTCCTCGCGTAACATCAACCGCCGCCGTAAGACGATTCAAAGTCCTCTGGCGTGGCACCAACCGCCGCCGTAAGACGATTCAAAGTCCTCTGGGCCGTGGCACCAACCGCCGCGAAGACGATTCAAAGTCCTCGTGGCATCAACCGCCGCCGTAAGACGATTCAAAGTCCTCCAGCCGTGGCACCAACCGCACCGAAGACGATTCAAGTCCTCACTCTATCTCCGCCCTAAGGCCTTAAACCACCCGATTAGGAAAATCGTAAAATTTCCATCCCAGGCACCACCACGTCCTCACAATTGACCTCGGCGGTCACACAACACTTCGTGGCACCACCACGCCCGCACTCACAAATTCACGACCTCCGAACTACGACTGTGCTTGATTCCCGCCAGGGATACGTAGGAATCCTATCACAGGTCCAGCCATCGACCTATGCGGTCACCCAGACACCACCACGCCCTCACCACCGACCTCGGCGGTCACGCGACACTTCGTGGCACCACCACGCCCACATTCACAAAACACTCACCCCACACCCGAACTACGACTGTGCTTGATTCCCGCCAGTGGATACGTAGGAATCCTATCACAGTGGTCCACTTACCGACCTATGCGGTCACACAAAAGGACACCACCACGTCCTCACACCGACCTCCACGGCCACTTCCTCTCCCAAAGACGCGATCCAGACAGGACCCTTATCTTATCGGCGACCCCACTTCTTTCATAAGTGACGTCGCGAGGGGCTTCGTAAGTACCCCAACTGGATCACACCCTTTCACACACACGGGAAACACCGCAGACTCATCAACACAGCCTCGACGACCCCTCTCACTCAAAACCCTCTCTAAACCCCCAACCAACCAAACCAAGGGAGGAGCCTTTCGGGATAAAAAGGGACAAAAGGACCTTTCGGGAATTTTCAGAAATTGGGAAAGCAATATTGGTCCGTACGGACCTCTTTGTTGTCATAATTACCGAATCTCCTTAAAGTCCACAATATTCCTCAAATCCCGGGAAAATGATTACTCCCTGCAGAGTTGGTCCGTACGGACCTCTTTGCATGCAAGATGGTCCGTACGGACCTTATTGCTCGGGGGACACCATAATTGCAAATATTCCTCCATCATCACAGCATTCCCTCAAATCGAGGAAAACCAAAAACTGGATTACTGTGGAGGTCCGTACGGACCTCTTTGCACCAAATCCGGCACTATAAATAGAGGGCTCCCCCTCCTCATTTTCACACACCTCCCACTTCTCTCTTCCTCCCTAGCCTTCCGGCTTCCCCTCTAAGTCCTTTCGAGGCATTCCCGGCCCCTTTCGGATCCTTCCGAGGCCTTCCGAGCTCCTCGCGGTGCTCCGGCCTCCCCGAGCGCTCCCGAGACGCTCCCGCGCCGCCCCGAGGCACTCTCGAGGTACTCGAGGCCCTCGTGGTACTCCGAGGCCTTGCTCGGTCTTTCCACGGTGTCCCGGCTCTTTCCGAGTCAAACCGACGATCCCAAACCACGCCGAAACTCGCCCGAGTGACTCGCCACCGCAACACACGCCGAACCTCTCGCCCGAGTGATCCCGACGATCCCCACGCACGCCGAACCTCTGCCCGAACGCAGCCTGCAACCTCAACTCACGCCGAAACTCTGTCCGCGGACAACCGGCATCTCCCGAAGCAATCCCGATCCGTACCGGAACGCTACTCCGACCTCAAACACTATTCCCCAGCGGAAGACAGACACGAACCAACATTGGTAAGGCTTCCTTCCTATACTATTTCAATACATTTCCATACATAGCATACAATGTAGACATCCGATACAGCTTGCATTTTTAAAAAAGCACACACACACACACACACAACATTTAAAGGATATTAGGGGTATCCGAAAGACTCGTTTTACGAGGCTACTCGGGTGAGCTCTAATATTCTAATATTCTCTTCCCGGGGAGTCATCTGACCTCCGAACTCAAAATCTCATCACACAAAAAATGGTTTAAAATTATCTTTAAACTGATGCCCTTTTTCAATGTTTTGGGCTTAATAAAAACGGCGTGGCGACTCTACAAAACAAAAACGGCGAGACACATCGCTCCAACGCGAAAGATGCCAGATGCCGGGGCGCGATTGCGCTGCCTCTTGGATCCGGGTAATTTCAGTACTCTCAAAGAACAAATCCACATCTTCCTTCAATGCCTCCGTGATGAATTTCAAGAGAAGCTCGCCGGTAACTACTTTCCTAGCTACAATGAACTCCATGAGTCCGGGATTAGGATCGATGACTTCCTAAAAAGTAGAAAGAAGGAAAGCACTTTCTGCTTCAACAAACCTACCACAAGTAAGGATGCTTCAGTCAACGTTATTGCATTCAACCGCCCCAACACCGGCAAGTATTCTGTTGTTCCTCCTCCCGAAAAGAAAAAGAGGCACTGTGACAAAATTGAAGGAATCTCTCAAGAGGAACTCTTCGATGTGCTTGTCAAGAATGAAAAGATCAACCAAGGGAAGGTGGTCCTCCTAAGGATATGGGTCCTAATCACGCTCATCACTTATTCTGCAAGTACCACAACTTCTCCAGCCATGACACCAGCACTTGCCACCACTTGAAGGACATCATCTAAGACCTCTTTGACAACGGAGAGTTAGAACGTCCCAACGCTATCACCAATCCACTCCCTCACAATACATAAAGAAGACGAAGCTCCAAGAAAAAATCTACCCTTACCACTTAGGGGCTACAACTATCCTCTCCCTTTCTCCTTTGATAGAAGTAGATTAGGTTTTAAATTTCCAAGTATGAACTCGAAGAGTCGTTCTGTCTTTTTAGTACTTATCACCTTCTCTAGTTTGTGTCATCTAAACTATCGAGTCTGTTTCAACTTCTCCAATTAATCAAAGATATTTTCTTTTCCTAACACTTTCCCTAAGGTTGTTCTACCTCATTAGTATTATTTAATTCATGAAATGGACCCTCCATTCCCTAAATCATCGCAAAAATAGAAAATTCTAAATGAGTTTATGAAGAAAGTTACCCTTAGAAGGCTTAAGGGTTAAACATGACCCCTACTGAAAGTCAAAGGTCAACAAATGAAGAAAGTCGAAGGTGCTGCTGTCCACTCTCATTCCAAGAAGAGTGGGTCTACTCAATTCAAAGTTTTGAGAGTACAAAAAAAAAGAAACTCTCAAGCTTTCATCACCCCCACAACAAAGGTGAAACTTCAAATGCACGAAGGACTCTCCCATAAAGAAGAGGAGTCAAGTGATACCAACAAAAGAAATGAAGATTACTCAACATCCTCTTACAAACATTAAGTGAAGAAGACTTCCAGTATCAATGTTTACCCTTAAGTCATACTAATGATTGGCTTTCTTCTCAAACTTATTTAGAAATTTTTAGATGATGCACGGTTCATTTAAAGGTAGAACAACATTTCTAGATCTTTGAGCCAAGTAGCGTTTCTTATTGAGTCTAGAGGCGTCCTGTTAGCCATTCTCATATACACTCTTGAAATCCAAGCATCAAAACTGGGGCTTTTTAACCTTTCCTCCCCTAATCCATCTCTACTTCAACTCTTCAAAATAATCAAATCTGCATTAGGAGATTTCCTCTTTGCTTCTCACTCCCATCATTTGAGAATACACTCCTCCAAATAATCAATGCTTGGATCACCTTCCAAAAGAATAGAGTCCGTCTCTCCTCTCCTCACTTGAGATTTCATTTCTCTCTCCTCAATAAGATCTTCTCCAACTGTGTTCTCTTCGAGTTACATACTACTTTCAAAAAAAAAAGAAAAAGACAAAAAAAGGGATGCAAAAGAGATGCCCGCTAGATTGAAAACCTGAAAGGGTGGTCTAGGTAAAAACCAGGGTGCGTCACTAAGAAAAAATAATCAAAGGACAAAGAGAGACTATTCTTCAACCTTCTTCATTGAACATCATTCGATCCTCTTCAAATCAAATCAACAAGGAGAGTCTTCTTCGATCATCTTCAAATCAAGAGAACAGACTCACAAGCCTGTTCACAAAGTCATCTACCGCTTGCAAGCAACCTGGGGCTTGAGACAGGAAAGAGACTCAGACATAAAGCCATTACGACAGTCGACAGATTTGTAGTCGTTTGCCTCCTAGAGACACGATTCAAGGGAGAATTAAGAATGAAGATTCGCAACAGGCCTAGATGTGATCACACAAGGTTACTCATCGAAATTCTACAACAATGGAGAAACAGTACAGTACTCTCGCACGAGACAACCTCACTGACTAGCAACAGATTCTGCATAAACCTGATTTGGTCCCAACTTGTCAAACACAAGTTCACTCATATAGTTCACCCATCTCAAATATAAATCCATACAAATGTACCTACATGTCCATATACCATATACGCATACATAAACTCACCACCAAAATGACCAACCGGCCATTTGCACGAACAGACACGGACACCACCGCATAAGTCCAGTTAAACAACTAAAATTTGAAAAAAACTATTTGGAATCTTTATGTGCTAGCAGGTGCAGAAAGGTAAGAATCATTCGGGTATATTCGAGACCAATGTACATATATCCTTGCATTACAGGAGTCGACAGAACCTCCATCTCAACCGACAACTTCAAGTCCGTGACCTCGGCGACATCAACAAAGTCTGTGACGGCAGCAAACTTCAAGTCCGTGACCTCGGCGACATCAACAAAGTCAGTGATGGCAGCAACTTCAAGTCCGTGACCTCAGCAACATCAACAAAGTCTGTGACGGCAGCAAACTTCAAGACCGTGACCTCGGCAACATCAACAAAGTCTGTGACGGCTGCAAACTTCAAGTCCGTGACCTCGGGAAACACAATAAAGTTTGTGACCTCAGCATCAACAAAGTCTGTGACGGCAGCAATGACAACAAAATCCCTCTTCGATTTTCAAAAAATGCTTTTCAAAATACCTAAAATAGCATTTTTAGTGTTTTGGAGTCGAACTACGTTTTGGTCTGATTCTCCGATAGAGATACGTAGGCAGTCGTGTGGCACGACCATTCCTTTGTTCAGAATGATGTATTTTCTATCGATGACATGACTTCTTTCATAAGTCTTGTCACCGAGGGGCTTTGTAGACACCCCATTCTGAACCAATAATTCATGATTACACTACTCTTCGTCTCTCTTTTGTGTTTTGATGAAAGCATATTAGTTTCGTCACGTTTCGTTAAGTTTCTAACTAACCTCGTTAGTTTTGGACCTAACTGACTAACGGAATAACTGAAGAGGAAAAAATAGTCATTTGACTAGTTATCCCGCGCGGGACATACGTGTCTCGTGCGAGACAACCCCTCTGCAGAATGTGCAGAATCACTTTCCTTCTCCGTTTCAACCTCTTTTCTTGATAAATATCATCTAATCTGGGTCTCTACTGACTAGAGGGTTCTGGAAGCTTCCTTGGGAGGAGTCCCAATCCACTTGAGTCTCCTAATCTTGGTGACCAAGTCATTCATCCACCTCTTAAACCCCTATAAATACCTAATAGCTTTCAGTATTTCAGAGGTCCCTGATTCCTAATCGAAAACACACAACACACACAATTTGTTGGTTTCTTTCCACGAAAGACTCTTTCAAATCACTCACAAACAACTCCTAAATTCGTCCATCAACCACGTTGATTGACGAACGTCAAGATTCAAGCCTAGAATCAAGGCGGAACTCTGCCCGAATCACTTCTCGACCGAGGAAAACACTTAGAACCACGTTCTAAATCAAATACTCCCTAAACACAAGGTAAACTCCTTTTACTCTTCTTCTTCTCAATCTCTCTAATTGCTTTTAGAGTAGAGTAATCCCATCAAAAGGATTAGACTAGAGTCCCTTCAATCCATGGAGGTGATCTCGAAGCATACAATCCGACATTCCTAATCAAGAAATTGATTAGGGTTTTCTTGTTCCTTTATTTAATTAGTAATTGTAAAGATTGATAATACTCAATTGGCAAGACCGATCTCCGGATTGGGTGGAATGGGTGCTTCTCGACCTTCCCATTCCATAACTTAACCCCCGAACCCTCAAATCTCTTCAAATTATCAAAATGTTTTTCTTATTGTTTTCCTAAATAAATAATAAGTGGCGACTCCGTTATTCAAAAAATATCAACGCTACAGCGGCCACATCATATTGTTCCTCTGATGCCCACTTCGCCAGCTGTTCAATAGGCATATCAACAGAGGGGTCCACCAAGATACGTCGAGCCATGTGGCACCGACCTACATCAAAAAACGATCTAGCCTGCTCGGTGACAAACTCGTGGCATTCATCGCTCTCCTTATAAGCTTTTATGGCATCTTTGACCGCGACCTCCAGCTTGGCCTTGGTCTCCTCTTCCCACTATAGACGAGCAGCCTTGTGATCGTCAGTTTGTTTGACCAGCATATTGGTATTTTCCTCTAATATTTTGGTCGCAACTTCTAGTTCATGCTCAACTTTCTCTTTGCTCACCTTGGCTACAGCAAGCTCCTTCTTGGCATTGCCTAGCTCGCCCCATGCATCTTCCTTGGCTTTCAGGGCATCATTTTTTACCAACTTCATGACCTCATAAGCAGCATCCAAGTCGAAATGCTCTTCCTTCAGCTTAGCATGCTTCTCCTCCAGCTTCTCTAGCTCAATGGACTTTCGATCAAACATAGTCATGGCGAGTTTTTCCTTCTCCTCAAATGATTTCCAATAGCTCGCAGCCAGCTCAACCATAGCAAGAGCCTACAGCAAGAGAACCAAAGAATCAGATCGACTAAAACATGCTTAAGGTGATTATGCGAAGCAAGAAGGAAGAACGATAATTATGTGAAAATTTTTGAAGTGTTACCTCGGAGTGGACCAATCCTGACCTAGCTTTGAACATCTCAGCGGTCAAACCCTTATCAGTATACTTGCTCACCAGGTCCCTATCTGCCGCTCTTCTCACCACCACCTGGCCATATTCTAGCTCAGGATACTCTCTGCAAGAGCTATCTACTCCAGTGAGCAAAGGAACATCGCTCAGCTTATCCACGTGAGCTTGAACTAGCTCGGGGTATGAAACTTGGATAGTCGGAGGCTGAGAGCTGCTGGCAGTGACCTTCCCTTGTTTAGATCTGGGGTTGGATTTGTATCTCTTCTTCGTGTTGAGGGGACGGGTATCTTCTTCTTCCTCTTCCTCATCAAGATCGACAACAGTTGTCTGGGCATTAGCTTGAGGAGCCTCCTGCATCGGCTCAAATGTTTGATCAGCCACCTTAGTTCCAGCATCATTGACCTCTTGGGCATCGCCCTCAGCCTTTTCCACCTCCATCTCAACATCCTCCTCCATTGGAATGTTCTTCTCAGTATCCTCATCCAACAAACTCAAAAGCTTATGCCGATCCTCGGCCTCTTTCTAACTGTTGGCTCGAGCATTGGCAGCCCCACATCTCTTCTTGCTCTTCTTCACATTGACAACTCGTCCCATATTAGCTTCATGTTCTGGAGTAAGGACATCATGGATAAAAATAAGGATTAGCTCGATATATATGAGAAAACAATTGACGAGTAAGATATGTACGAGCTAAATAAGAAGCATTCGAGCAAAAAGGGTGACGAGCTAAATAAAAGGCAAAATGAGCAAAAATATTACCCCCAAAGTGGTCCATATTCAGTCTGCATTAGCCAGGATTCTTCTTGTACTCATGGAACTGATTTTCAAACCTGAATCTATCTCCCTCATGGGTGACCCAATCCGGATACCTCCATCCCCTAATTATGGGGACTAGGAGAGCTACATCACCCTTACCAAGCATCATCCCAGCTTAGATATAATTGTTCTTGGTGGTCCTCAGTATCTCCCAGCTTATTGGCCCCCTTTCATCTACCTCGACCAGTTTCTTATATAAATCCTGGCTCCAATCTGTTATCCAATAATCCTCCTCCTTCATCACCTCAGACTCAGCAGCTGGTAAAGGGAACTCCCAGCCCCTCCTGCTCTCAACCACCATAACATGGGTGTTCCAGCTACTAACTTTGCTAGGAAGATTGATAAAAAGTTTTGGGGCATGAGGTCTAGAAGGAGTACTAATCCCCATGTCTACCTTATCTAAGGTGATCTTGAAGAACTTCCTAAACACGTGAAGGCAGGGTTCAAATCCTAAAAATCTACACACCATGGCAAAGCACACCAGAACTCTACAAGTGTTAGCTCCCAGCTGGAGAGGTAGGGCATCCATACATTCTAAAAACTCGTTGATGAATGGATCTAAGGGAAGTTTGAGTCCTGCCTCAAACTGGCCATAGAAAAGGCCACCCTAGTGGGATCGATAGTGTAAGTCAATCCAAATTGGGACATGAATGCCTTCTTGGGATAATGGGTCACCCTAAACTCGTCACTGTCTATTTCACAGAAGCCATACAGCATGTTTACACGAGCCTCTGAGCCTTTTTTTCCTCGAACTGGTTTAGGAGGCACATAACCTCTCTCATTTCTCCCTTTAGCAACAGAGGAGTCGAACACATCCACAATCCGAGGGCTAGAAGAAGTAGAAGCTGTAGCTTCCCCTTGAGTTGCCATATCTGAAGAAGAAGAAGAAGAAACAGGGGAATCAGTCCTACGTTCAGACTCAGGCAACCTACCTAAGGACGACCTGGATTCCCCTGGAAACCCTTTTCTATTTCTAAGGAAGGAGGATTTATTGATATCCTTGACATAGAACAGAGCTAGATGGTCGAACAATTTGTGAAAAAGATGAAAAGACACAACAGTTGGGTCGTCTACTTCTAAATCTCCCAAATTCTCTCCTACAGGCAAACCTAGTTCGCTAAAAGTCAAGCCCCACCTGGTCAAGATGGACGCACACTCATTCATGGTCATCTCCTTCCATAACCCTCCTATGTGTTTGTATATTCGGTGATTAATGGTGCAGTACACATACCAAACCTCAGGTTCGCAGCTAAAGGTCCTAGCCATGGCAGATATTGAAGAAAAACTTGAAAATAGACGAAAAAGCAAGAAAATCGAAGAATACCTTAAGATTAATTTGAAGACGGGGGTCGTAGCAAAGAAAACGAAGGACCGAATGCGCCAAAAATCAGAAACCTTGCTTTGCCTGTTGCTGAGAGTATACGCCTGGAAATTGGGAGTTTGTAAAGTCCTGACAGGAAAAGGTTTTTCTCTTTTATGCCCTATGCTAATCCTTACTGGAAAGGAAAGGGAGGAGTTTGTCGAACGGTTTAATCAACATTTAATGGCTCGGACGGTTTCCAAGGCAGTCGCCCAGGCGTCAAAATAGCAATGATTACAGAAATACGGTGCTCCTACCTATCCGACCGTCCACAGTCAACGATCGAGATTGAGCCACGTCATCATGGTCGATCATCTGTAAAAATTCGAGCATCTATCTGCGACATATATGAATCTCCATCAACAATTTCTTATAACTTCCTGGTCGACAAAGTTCACCCAGAAAGTTGGTAGCCGCTGAACGGAATAAAAGTGACGGGCTTGGCCCAACGTGCAAGCCCAGTTGTTTATATATTATTACCACCACATTCTCAGTGGGCTAGGCCCAATCATTACAAGGCCCAAGGCCCATCATCAAAGATCAGTCGATCTAGCTCATTGTCCGACCCACGTGGTACCGACCTAGCTATCGTCCGACATACGATCCAGGTTCTATTCGGGTATCATCTGACCCTATTATTCATTCAGGTCGACCTAGATCCAACTGGCGACCTCGACCTATCAAAGAATACGTCGACCTACAGAGTTTTACTACGATTACAATTCTTTCCATAACAGAAGCCCTACAAATCAGGAGTTATTTATGGACACGATCTCTTATGCTGATCTGATCCACGATTCTAAGGGATCTGAGGCAATCCCAATACAATTACAACTCTCATCAACAACTATAAATACTTCACAATATCAACTGTTTCAAGATAATTGCTCTTTGATATTCTGAATACTCTTTTTCACTACTCCCTCCGTCCCGCTAATATTAGCACACTTTCCTTTTTGGGCGTCCCGCTAATATCCGCACACTCCCAAAAAGGAAACTTTATATTAATAAAATATTCACCCAACCCCACTCATTCTCTCTCCTGCATTATTTTAATACTCACAACACCATTATAATTTATTACACCCTCCACTCATTCTCTCTCCACTCATTCTTTTACACTCACAACATTTTATTAAAATATCATATTCCTTAATTCCCGCGCAAACAGTGTTTGTGCTAATACTAATGGGACGGAGGGAGTATATTTTATAAGCTCTCAAATACTCCATACTTACTCTCACGCCCGAGGGTCTTCGCCGGAGACCATTCCGGCTAGTCGTGGGTTCCTTGTTTCAGGTCAAGTAGCCAGGTGATCAATCTTGCGGCTGGACGGAGATTAATAAACACGATTCTTGCACCATCAGACACCATTATAAATATTAGTAATAACAACTTTTAAATGTTTATTTGGTAATTAACTTACAATTGCTGCATGAAGTATTTTTATGTTAAAGACAATAAAAATAATAGAAAAAAGATCGTTTTGAAATGAAAAAAAAAAAAAGAAAAAAAAGCATATATTTCTAATTATACAGCAGACAACCTTTGAAAGGAGGATATATTAAGCATTCTACATATGCAGAAATATTTATATAATTAATTGGTGAAGTCTTTCTAATTGAATTAATCAATAGCATAACTAATTATTCAAATAAGATTTCGACCACATGCATATTGCTCAGCCTTATCTTATCTGTTGTCTTAGCCTATTGGTCCAATTTTTACGGTACCAATAGTGATAGATTGTGACATGCAATATTCTAACCTAAACTTAAAAAAGAGTACTTCTCCGCCAAAAAAAATGAATGAGAAAATATTTTTGAAATTCGCTTTTATTAATAGCAAATTAAAAAAATTTAATCATTTATCTTGGAACAAAAATTATAATTTTGTACATATATTGCGGCTTTGACATAAATTCAATAAATTATTTATCTAAATGAATAATACTTTTAACAATTGACATTTTCAAATCTCTTTAATAAGTTCTTGTACCATTTTGCACATGTCACTCTGTTTTCATAGTTGTGTAATTTAACGGTTGTGTTCTTTCACATTTGTGTGAATTCACAGTTGTGTAATATCAGTATAAAAATTGATAAATTTATCTCTATATTTTTCATAGTTGTGTGATTTTTACAAGTGATTTTTTTTATTTTTCACTTGTAAGAATATGATAACATCATTTATATTTGTTCACACTTTAGTATAAAAATTGATATATTCATTTCTCATTTGTAAATATAATTAGTATAAAACTGATAAATTCATCTCTCAATTTTTCACAATTGATAATCAATTTCTCAAATGATTAAATTTGAAGATGAATTTGTTATCAAATACCCTTTAAACTATCGAGAAATCAATTTCTCATATATTTACTTTAAAGATAAGTTTGTTGTCATGTAACCTTTAACTAAATGAGAAATCAATTTTTCATATTTTTAAACTAAAGATGACTATTTTGTCATGCACCCTTTAAATAACAAAAAACTAGATTTCCTCATGGATGACTCAATTTTTCGGTTGCTTAATGATAACGATGAATTTATTGTCACATAACTTTAAAAATAACACGAATAAATTGATTTTACGATTATTTGATGTCATATGCTCTTTAAACATTTGAGGAATCAATTTTCATGTTGTTTAAACCTAGATATTTAATTAATAAATGTAATGTCACATATCCATTAAACAATAGAAAACTCAATTCATCACTTATTTTTCACTTGTGTACAATTGAAACAACTTTTATGAATAACTGCTAGCTAACTAATTTCTCAATTGTTTAAAAATCATTTTACTTTGAAATTGCAAAGAAAAAAAAGTGTCGTTCGGGATAAGGAGAAGTATACTCCTTCCATCTCATTTGAAATTGCAAAATTTGTCATTTTTGATGTCCCACTTAAAATTGCAAAATCCTAAAATGACAATTTTTTAATACTTTCAAAATAATGATAGTCACTTGTCATACTAACAAAAATCTGACCTAATCCTTTTAGAAACAATAGCTAAAATGAAACTTTCGATCCTCCTATAGACTAGAGTTGGACAGGTAGTCCTAGATAGGGGTGTAAGTGGTTCGATTCAAAATTGTGGTTTGAGACCAAACTGAACCAAACCAAAACATTCAATTTGGTTCGGTTTTAAGGACAAATGGTTTGGTTTGGTCTAAAAAATCGTCAAACCACATGGTTCAGTTTGGTTTGTGATTTGACTTTTCGGACAGAACCAAGCCGAACCAAATCAAACTGCGGTTTAATACGGCCATACCGAACCACCAAACCAAACCATTAAACCAAACCATCATATCAAACTAATAGGTCAAACCACTATACCGCATATATTAACGTACATTACATCAATAAAATAACCTACTCCCTCCGTCCCAGCGAAAGAGCCATTTATTTCCTTTTTGGGCGTCCCATTTAAAAAGCCACTTTCCCAAAAAGGAAACCTTAAATCACTATTCTCTCCACTCATTCTCTCTCCTACTTTACTTTTACACTCACAACATTATCTTTCTTACATCACCTCCCACTCATTCTCTCTCCTATTTAATTTTTCATACTCACAACATTTAAACTTTTTCTCTTTCCTACATCACATTTCTTATTTTGCGTGTCGGACAAATTTACCGACTCTTTCGCTGGGACGGAGGGAGTATATTACATCATACTAATACTAACCCACTTTTTACATCTTATTCAATATTAATTTCATCATTTATTATCTTAATTATAATACATAACAAATCAAGTTATTTACACAGTCGACATTATATAGTGTGTTTTCTTTCCTTCGGCCTCTCTCTTCCTCCGACATTTCTCTTCAACTCCCGCATCACATGCTCTTCCTTCGTGACCACGAAAGATTTAAACAATTTTGATAGTGAGTTGAGGTGTGAAGCGTGGTTTGAATCATGGTTTAAACCGTACTCTAAACCATGGTATTAACCACAGTCTAAATTGAGGTTTGAATCATGGTTTGAACTGCAGTCTAAACCACGGTTTAAACCACATAATTGAACTGATGTTTGAACCAATCCGAACCAAACCATGGTAGTTTGGTTCGGTTCTATTTGAACCTTTTCATGGTTCGGTTCGGTTCGATTTGAAATTTTCCAAACGATTACTAGTGGTTTGGTCTGTAAATTAGCTGAGACCGAAGCAAATCGAACCATTTACACCCCTAGACCCCTAGTCCAAGAGGACCCCCATAGGAGAGGCTATTGCAGCTTCCTGAAGCTAGTTGTGAACCATAGGTCAGGCACAAATCTGGATCCCCCATTTATCTCCCCCTCTTCCCTACACACATAAACACACATTCATTCTTTTCCCTCCATAACTCAAATCTTGAGCTTCAAAAACCCATCAAAATTTATTTTACATAGAAAAATTAAATGACAAACAAATCCCCCATTCTCCTGCTTCCTACTCGGACCACCACTCATGTCCTTCCTCAAAAACTTGTTCCTCTTTCCACCACCATCAAAAGACAAAGACGACCCACCACCATCCCAATCGTCAATCACAAATGTCGGCGACCTTTCTTCTTCTCCACGTCTCCAAGTATCATCATTCAATTCATCTAGGTTATCATACATAACTTGATTTTCACCGCAGTCTTGATCCAATTGAATATCTTCGACTTCGTCATGAAGTCAGACAATAGCTTTGGTCCAAGATTCAATAGCCGCATTGCAAGATTTATGGAGCTTTAAATCGAGATTCATGAATCTTTTTATGAGATATAGCCACAATATCATCGTTTATAATATTTTTTTACAATTAAATCTTGTTTAGTCAAAGTTTTATCAAGTTGATTGAAAAATCAAAGTTTGTATTTTTGAAAATTATTGAGATTTTTCATGATTAGGAAACTAAATATATAAGACAATGAATCACTTCAACAAATGAGCCAAGAAGTATATGTGAAAGTTGACGTCTTTGTTAATGGCTGATTTGTTGGTGGGGTTAAAGGTTGGCGGAGTTAGGGGTAGAAGCTGGTTTGGCCATTTTGATTATTATAAAGAGGGATAGGGATTCTTCGGGGATATTAATTTCAGCCCAGGGATCATAAGATAAAATTGAAAATGTGATGTTTTTATTGGTAAATTCCACCTTATCTCATAGATTTATTGGTAAAAAGGCTTTGACCAATAAGTCATTTATCCAAGTTAATACTAACTTTTAGAACTGACATTTTCAAATCTCGTCAATAAGTTCCTGAACCATTTTGCCCATGTCATTCTATTTTTCACAGTTATGTGATTTCATAGTTCTGTAATTTCACAGTTGTGTTATTTCAGAGTTATGTGATTTCACAATTATAATAAATTGATTTTTTCTCAAAATTTTAAAATGTAATATCTTAAAATCTAGAAATGAAAATAATAATATGAAACCACCTTATTAATCGTATCGTCAAAATTAATCAAACAAGTATATTTAAGATATGATTCAAATTTTAAAAACAAGAATTTCATTTTTCACTTGTAAAAAATTGATAATTTTTTTTCATTTTCCAATGATTTCGCAGTTATATGATTATACAGTTGTATGATTTCACAGTTATATGTTTTCATAGTTGTGTCATTTTTCACTTATAAAATCATTTCTCAATTGATTTCACAGTTGTATGATTACACATTTGTGTGATTTCACAATTGTGTCATTTTCATTTTTCACTTGTAAAATCATTTCTCAATTGATTTCACAATTGTATGATTACACAGTTGTTTGATTTCATAGTTGTATGATTTCATAGTTGTGTGATTTCGCAATTGTGTCATTTTTCAGTTTTCACTTGTAAAATAGTTTCTCAATTGATTTCACAGTTGTGTGATTGCACAGTTGTGTCATTTTTCACTTGTAAAATCATTGCTCAATTGATTTACAGTTGTGTGATTTGACAATTGTGTATTTCACACTTGTGTAAAACTGAGATATTCATTTATCAATTTTTCACACCTTTAGTCTGATTATCTACTTTTGAAGGCAGGTAATCAGTCTTAATTAAGTTGAACAAATAGTAAATTAGACTTGGCGGAAACTCGCCGAAAAACTCATTGTTCTGGAGGAAAAGACTACGGAGGCGCTTCAGATTAGAGAAATCAGGCGGAATCTCACCCATCAGTCTATTTGAACGCGAAATGATTAAAATGCCCTCACTGAATCTCACGTGAATCGCACGTGGTAACTTAACGTGCTTTTTTGACGGAAAACGTCAAAAAGCCCCAAATTGATAAAAAAAAGTAGTAACTTTGGACCCTAAATTGACAAAATTAAGACTTCAGGCCCCAATCTAATATCTCCTCGTATACTTCCGCCCCTAAATTGTTATTTTCCTTATTTGAAATTGTAATGTTTTTATAGGATAATTTTGGCCTATCTCATCTCAAGGAGTTAAAGGATAAAATCCCCTTCTGTCACCCGAACAATTATTGGTGTTCATAAGTCATAACTGTGCCACTGAAACGACAATGATATTATAACCATAAGCTTCCCACCACTTCCATATAATGGAACTGTTCAGATTGTTCCCTTTTCTCTATCCCCTCTGAAGAATTTTCTGCTCTAAACCCCCCAAACACTTCCAACTCTTCAAGCACTCTCTCTCTCTCTCTCTAGGGTTTCAATCAGGTACTTTTCCTTTCCCTCTTTCAACTGTTAATCTTTTACTCTACATGCATTAATACAGTGTACATCTGTTTCTTTGTCCTTCATGTATAAATTACTCTCCTATAGGGTTTAACCCAAACAAGCAATTTTTATTTATTTGTATGCACAATTTCCATTTTACATCCTGGAATATGATTGATTGTACGTCTCTTTCAATTAATGTTAAACCTGTACTTTGATTCTCTTTGAGATTTGAATTTCCTGTTGTTTGATAAAATAGTGTCACTTGTGAATGAACTGTGAATTTGCCATTTATGTAGGAAGGAGAGAAAAATTGTTGTTAAATCTGGAGTATTGGGTGATCTATTATATCTCTATATATTCTGCTAGATTTTAGAAGGTCATGGATGCACGATTGAAAGCGTGTTATGGTTCTTTGAATGCAATCAGATTAAATGAAGACACGGTGTCGGTTGCACCCGATCAGAATCTAGTCAATGGGGGTAAATGTCAATAGTTCGTTATTTGATCGGAATTTTATGAAACAGCCTCTGATTCCGGCTGATTTGGGTTCTAGTAAATTTGGGCCTCCTTTTACTGAAAACATGGATGGAGATGTCCATGTGGATTTTGATTTTAATGATACAGTTCTTAAGTTCATAAATGAGATTCTTAGGGAAGAAAACATTGAGGAGAAGAATGATGTGTTTCAAGAGACCACAGCACTTCAAGCTGCTGAGAAGTCGTTTTATGATGTGCTTGTGGAAAAAGACCCTCCTTCGATTAAGTACCACCCAATAAATTCAGATAGTTTTGCAGATAGCCCGGAAGAAATTAATGTTGGGGATTACGGCTATTATTTTGGTAGCAACAACAGCTTATCTGGGCCAGGTTGTAGCAGTGATCTTAATAATTACGAGTCTTCTCTAGTACAAAGTGTTCCCGGCAATCTTGATTTACGATCAATGTCTCCGTCCTCTTACGGTGGTATTGTGAGCGATGGATTGGTGGATTCACCGGTGGGTATTCTTAGTCTTTGTGATACACTTGGTGATAGCCAATCTGTTATGCAGTTTATAAAAGGTTTTGAGGAAGCGAGTAAGTTCCTTCCCAGTGAAAATAATATAATCAACGATATGGGAAATAAAGACTTGTTAGTGAAACGGAGGGAAAATGGGCCTGAAAGTAAGTCAATTGGTAATGGTTCAAGGGGAAAGAAGAATCCATATTCGAAAGATGATACATTGGAGGATGAGAGGAGTACCAAGCAATCTGCCGTATATGCCGAATCAACTGTTAGGTCAGCCATGTTTGATAAGGTGCTTTTAGGTCATGGAGGGAAATCCGAAGTCGTTTCGTGTAATAAAAGTTCACAAAATGGGACCCAACAAAAAGGTCAATCGAAAGGATCTAGTGGGGGGAAGGCCCGTGGTAAGAAACAAGGTGGAAAAAAGAATATGGTGGATCTGAGGACACTTTTGACCCTCTGTGCCCAAGCGGTTGCCGCCAACGACCGACGGAGTGCGACCGACCTACTGAAGCAGATAAAAGAGCATTCTTCAGCAACCGGTGATGGAATGCAAAGACTAGCCCATTATTTTTCCACTGGTCTTGAAGCGCGAATGGCTGGTGCTGGGACCCAAATATACAAAGAGCTTATTTCCATGCCTGCTTCAGCTGCTGATATCTTGAAAGGTTATCACTTGTACCTTGATTGCTGCCCTTACAGGAAAGTCTCAAACTTTTTTGCCAATAAGACAATCATGAATACTGCTGAAAGTGCGACAAGGCTCCATCTTATTGATTTTGGGATTCTTTATGGTTTCCAATGGCCTTGCCTTATAAAGCGTCTTGCATCTAGGGTTGGTGGACCCCCAAAACTTCGTATAACTGGGATTGATTCTCCATGTCCTGGATTTCGTCCGTCTCAGAGGGTTGAGGAGACTGGGCGTCGGTTAGGTAATTATGCTGAGGAATTTGGTGTCCCATTCGAGTTTAATGCCATTGCTCAAAAGTGGGAGACAATCAATATTGAAGATCTTAAACTTGAAAGGGATGAAATGGTTGTGGTCTATAGTGGGTATAGATTAAAGAACTTACTTGATGAGACAGTCATAGTAGACAGCCCAAGGAGCATCGTTCTAAACCTTATTAAGAAAATAAATCCAGATGTTTTTATACATGGGATTGTTAATGGGGCCTATAATGCACCATTCTTTATCACGCGATTCAGGGAAGCTCTTTTTCATTTTTCATCCATGTTTGATATGCTTGAAGCTAATGTAGGACGGGAGGTTGAAGAGAGAATGCTGCTTGAGAAGATTATATGGGGACGGGAAGCAATGAATGTTATTGCGTGTGAAGGTGGGGAGAGAATTGAAAGGCCGGAGACTTACAAACAGTGGCAGGCGAGGAATCTGAGGGCTGGATTTAGGCCTCTTCCATTGAACAGGGAAATCGTGGATATGGCAAAAGAAAAAGCAAAGTCAAACTACCATAAGGATTTTGTAATAGATGAAGATAGAAATTGGTTACTGCAAGGGTGGAAAGGACGGATTGTTTATGCAATCTCTTCCTGGAAGCCATGTCACTGACACTTTTCATTCGGTCTTCGACTCCTTGTGGAAGGGGATGATCATGGGGTGTCATAGGTGGCTGGGATAAGAGAACTATTTTTGGCGAGTCAGTGAATCTTGGCATTAGAAAAGGTACTGGCTTGATACTTTGTGGATTCTTTTTATTGATCACACACACACATAGCTAGCATATGCGATGGAATAATGCTTTGTCATAACAAAAAGAAAATGATGCTCAAGTTTCTATGTTACTTTCATGCAGGTTAAGTGAGTAGATATCGAGTAATACTAAAGTTAGAAAGGAAGTCTACAAACTGATTTGGCGATGTTTGATTGGATATTGTGATTGTAGGCCCAACATTAAATATTGCAAACTCATTTTGTATCCAAAATTTTATAAACTTATTTTGTGCCCTTGGTAGATATCAGGGTGGCTGTGGTTGAGCCATTTAGTTTTGGCACAGAAGGACGGGAATCCAGGGACGATGCTCTTTACTTAGGCGGGGAACCGGAATATCAACTTTTGTCTTAGGCTCCGTTTGTTTGGGGGAAAATGTTTTCCGGAAAACATTTTCCCCATTTTCCGGTGTTTGTTTCGCACCGGAAAATTGAGAAAATGTTTTATGCTAAACATGTTTATCTCATTTTTCGAAAAATATTTTCATTTTTCGGAAAACATTTTGCAGGAAATCATTTTCCGGAAAATGTTTTACGCTAAACAAACGGAGCCTTAGATAGCAAATTCATGCGACTATCTTTTTGCATTTCATTTTTCTTTGTACACTAATGGCAATAACATGTACTCAGAAATTAAAAAATTGTACTCTAGTGGAGTATATTTCAAAGGTTGTTTTGGTATCTCAAAAATTAGTATAGACATAGAACAGACAGAAGTGAGTCATGTGTTGGCTCTTTTACATGTAATGGATAAAGAGAATTGTGCTTTTTCTAACTCAAAATAGCAAGTCAACTCATGACATACATCGTTTGACCAATTCAATTCAAAATCATCTTCTAGAAGACTGTTTAGGGGCTGGGAATGTTAGTTCCTGAAGATCAAATTTTAAGGGCATGAAGAATTGAAGAATGGATCATTTTGCTGTTTTCAAGGTATAATGTACGGATACTAGTATTCTCTTATCCGTGTCACTAACACGATGACAGTACACAAATTAAAAAAATAATGAAATCGCCTTCCTCCCATCCAAAAAAAAAAAAATTCTACCCAATACCCTGATGATTACTTTGTTCCATAATCAACATTTGATGGAATGTGGTTTGTATGTGTAACTGCCGAAGAGAATATGAGGAAGTCGATTATTCGGGACCGTTATCCATTTAGGATTTGTAAAAAACATTTTCTTAATCCCCATTTTACTATTATTCTTTTTTCGTAACCCCAACCTATTAAATCATATAAATAATTAATAATAATTATAACCTAATGGGTCATGGCCCAATGGTATCTTGGGTGGCTTCCCGTAGGGGAGGTCACCGGTTCGATTCCCCCCAAGGGGAATCCTTGTGGATTAATTTCTTCCTTGGGTTTCAGGGTCCTTAGGAGCCCCCCGGGCATATCCATTCAGTTAAGGAAGCAGCATTGCTGGGCTTGCAACCTCAGTGTGGGGAGTTCAACTACCGCGTTGTAGGAGGGCTCCCTTGGAGCCAGGACCTGGCTGATTTGGGCATATCCGCGATTTACCTCCGCTAGGACACTGTGGGGCCGGTAGCTAGTGGTCCAGGACTAATTCGGCGAAGTTGGGGAACCTAGGTATCAAAAAAAAAAATTAATAATAATTATAATCCATAACCTATTCCCTATCCAATTTTTACCCAAGGTTCGAAACAAAAAACTTAAGTAATTATGACGAACGATTTTTTAATCGATTTAGGTACAAACATTTTTCTAAAATCAATTTTTTTAAAAGATTCTAAAATCGTTCAAAAATTTAATTATATATAATATTAATTATTATGTTAAGATACACTCCTTAAGATTTATATAATTGACATCATCATTGCGTGAAGAGAGAATTGTTCGATCGGTTAAGAACCGTGCAGTGGAAGTCCTCGATATATGCAATTCTGGATAAACTTCTCTTATTAGTTTGTCGACGTCTTTACACTTATGAATAGTAGCCGGGAGTTCAAGTGTCTCATTTGGATTGGTTCCCACCTGTTATTGAAATTAATTTTACATTAATTATGAATGCTTATTAAATAAAGGTTTATTTTAAATGCGTAAATATTACCTCGTTCAAGTATGATGCAAACTCAACATTCGCAAAATTATTTCGATCGAGTCGCATGTTCTCTGATAGAGTCAAGACGTGTATGTTTTTCCAAATCGATGATTTTTGAAGAGTTGATCCCACAATTTGCTCACGATATCCTTTAGGTACAACAGGCAAAGTTTGACGAAAATCACTACCAAAAACTACAGTAATTCCGCCAAAAGGGCTATTATTATCACGAACATCTCGAAGGCTGCGATCGACGGCTTCAATACAATGGCGATGTTGCATAGGAACCTCATCCCATATTATTAATTTTGTCTCTCTAAATAGTTTGGCATGAATTGATTGTTTTGTGAATGAACACATTGTGTCTTCTAACACATTCAAAGAAAAAGTAGAATGTGCAGTTCTACCGCCTACCAACAATAATGATGCAATTCCGGATGATGCAACACAAATCACGATATCGCCTCGCATTCGACACATTCCTGCAATTGTGTTGTACAAAAATGTTTTTCCCGTTCCTGCACCCCCATTCAAGAAAAAAATATTCCCTTCATTTTGAATCACCGACGACATCACAACATCGAAAGACTTACGTTGACTGGCATTCAAGCGAGAGACATTGGATATAGGTTTGTATGGTTTTAAATAACAACTATATTTTTTGTTATCTTTCTATGTTTGAATTGATGTTATGATTTTGTTTTTGGTGACCGATAACTCTTTGGACGTTCTTCAAATTGGGATAATTGTTTTTCTAAAACACCTCTTCATTCTCTTTTCGGTTATTAAAAAGCTTGATACTATGGTTATCATTATCAACTTTTAGATTTGTGTGATATATATATGGACTTTATCAATACTCTATTAGTTTTGGTTTGAAATTTTTTGATTATGCACCTCATTTTCTCTCTCCCTCTCCCTCTCCTTCTCCTTCTCCTCTTTCACTTAACTTTACATAGAAATAAGGTTTCAGTTGGGGTTTTAGAATATAAGGTTGATGTTATTAGGAAAACGTATGCTTCTATCACAATATGGGATGATAATGGTGGACTATGCTATATTGATAATTTGATATATACAATAGTTTGTTAACAAAGAAGGGTACTGAATTTTTAATATTTTTATCCATTAGAAAGAAAAACTGTGAATATATGTTAAGCAAAGTGATGCACTTAGAAGAATCACGTGTATATTTTCATAATGGCTAAGAGTATTTGCTGTGAGTGACAAAATCAAATTCAACATTATTAGGACTTGAACTTAAGACACAAAAATATACTAACATTTATGTTTGGGACGGAGCGACTATTTAGATAACAAATTTAAGACACAGAAATATGCTCTTGTGCATAACAGCATCTATTCTTACTCAAAATCTCATTCAATAAATAAATCTACCAAAAAAAAAAAAAGTCTAAAAAACATAGTTGACTTGACCCAAAATATAACAAAAAATTAAAAATAAAAATCAATCTCTTAACTGTACTTCAATCCACATTCAAATTCACAAAATCAATCTCTCAATTCATTACTTGGTATATTAACAATTACGATTCTAAAATTGCCCTACTATCATGGCACGGTGGTTTCTGAAATTACCCGGATCCGAGAGGCAGCGCACTCGCGCCCCGGCATCTGGCATTTCCCCGCTTTGCAGCGTTTTCGGTTGGAGGTGTCTCGCCGTTGTTTTCGCATTTGTAGAGTCGCCACGCCGTTTTTATTAAGCCCAAAACATTGAAAAAGGGCATCAGTTTAAAGATAATTTTAAACTGTTTTTGTGTGATGAGATTTTGAGTTTGGAGGTCAGATGACTCCTCGGGAAGAGAATATTAGAATATTAGAGCTCACCCGAGTCGCCTCGTAAAACGAGTCTTTCGGATACCCCTAATATCCTTTAAAATGTTGTGTGTGTGTGTGCTTTTTCTTAAAAATGCATGTCTTTGTGTCGGATGTCTACATTGTACACTACGTAGTGAAATGTATCGAAATAGTAATGGAAGGAAGCCTTACCAATGTTGGTTCGTGTCTGTCTTCCGCCGAGGAATAGTGTTTGAGGTCGGAGTAGCGTTCCTAGACGGACGGATTGCTTCGGGAGGGACCGCTGTCTCGCGGACGCAGTTTCTGGCGTGAGTTGATGTTGCAGCCTGCGCCGCGCAGGTTCGGCGTGCGTGGGGATCACAGGGATCACTCGGGCAGAGGTTCGGCGTGCGTTGGGATCGCAGGGATCACTCGGGCAGAGTTTCGGCGTGGTTTGGGATCGCCGGTTTGACTCGGAAAGAGCCGGGACACCGTGGAAAGACCAGGCAAGGCCTCGGAGTACCACGAGGGGCCTCAGAGTATCTCGAGAGTGCCTCGGGGCAGCGCGGGAACGTCGCGGGAGCGCTCGGAGAGGCTTTGGAGCACCACAAGGGAGCTCGGAAGGCCTCGGAAGGATCCGAAAGGGGCCGGGAGTGCCTCAAGAGGACTTAGAGGGGAAGCCAGAAGGCTTAGGGAGGAAGAGAGAAGTGGGAGGTGTGTGAAAATGAGGAGGGGGAGCCCTCTATTTATAGTACCAGATTTGGTGCAAGAAGGTCCGTACGGACCTCCCTGGTAATCCAATTTTGGTTTTCCTCGATTTGAGGGAATTTGTGATGATGGTGAATATTCTCGCAATTATGATGTCCCCGAGCAATAAGGTCCGTACGGACCAACTTGACATGCAAAGAGGTCCGTACGGACCAACTCTGCAGGAGGGTAATCATTTTCCCCGGGATTTGAGGGAATATTGTGGACTTTAAGAGAATTCATTAATTATTAAAGCAAAGAGGTCCGTACGGACCATGTATGCTTTTCCAATTTCCTGAAAATTCCTAAAAGGTCCTTTTGTCCCTTTTTATCCCAGGAAGGCTCCTCCCTTGGTGGGCCGGGGTTTTGAGAGGGTTTTGAGTGCCGTAGGTCGTCGAGGCTGCGTTGATGAGTCTCGCGGTGTTTCCGTGTGCTTGAAAGGGGGTGATCTAGATTGGGGTACTTACGTAAGCCCCTCGAAGACGCTACCATGAAAGAAGTGGGTCGCCGATAAGATAAGTGGTCCTAATCTGGATCGCGTGCCGGGAGATAAAGTGACCGGGAGGTCAGCTGAGGACGGACGTGGTGGTGTCCTATGTGTGACCGTTTAGGTCGCAGGGCCGGACCTGTGATAGGATTCCTACGTATTCCCTCGGCGGGAATCAAGCCCGGTCGTAGTTCGGGTGTGGGGTGAGTGTTTTGTGAATGCGGGCGTGGTGGTGCCCCGAAGTGTCGTGTGACCGCCGAGGCCGCCGGTAAGGACGTGGTGGTGTCCCCGGGTGACCGTATAGGTCGACGGCCGGACCTGTGATAGGATTCCCACGTATCCGGCGGGAATCAAGCCTGGTCGTAGTTCGAGGTCGTGAAATTGTGAGTGCGGGCGCGGTGGTGCCCCGAAGTGTTGTGTGACCGCCGAGGTCGTGGTAAGGACGAGCGGTGTCCTAAGATGTGGTGACCGCCGAGGTCAATTGTGAGGACGTGGTGGTGTCCCTGGGATGGAAATTTTACGATTTTCCTAATCGGGTGGTTTAAGGCCTTCCGCTTCCAGATAGTGATTTGGGAGGTTTATACGGCTCCTCCGGACCGAGTGGTTTAAAGCCTTTCGGCCGGAGGTAATGACGGTGGAGGTTTATACTGGTCTTCCTGGGACCGATTGGTTTAAAGCCTTCCGGCCGGGATAGTAGTTCGGGCCGATTTATACTGGGCCTCCTGGGATCCGAGTGGTTTAAAGCCTTCCTGGCCGAAGATAGTATGAAGACTTCGAGTCGTCTTCTCGGTTGCGCTTGCCATGCGCGCGAGACTTTGAATCGTCTTCGTCGCGGCCACATGCGTGAGGACTTGAATCGTCTTTCTCTGCGGTTGGTGCCATGCGTGAGGACTTTGAATCGTCTTCGTCGCTGGCCGCACATGCGTGAGGATTTGAATCATCTTCTGCCGTGGTTGGTGCCATGCGTGAGGACTTTGAATCGTCTTCTCGCCGCGGCTGGCCACGCGTGAGGACTTTCAATCGCCTTCGTCGCCGGTGCGTGAGGACTCAATCGTCTTCCGGCCGCGGTCTGGGTGCTACGCGCAGGACTTTCAATCGTCTTCGCTGCGGTGCTGCACGCGTGAGACTTGACCGCTCTCTCGCCGCGGTTGGTGCCATGCGCGAGGACTTTGAATCGTCTTCTCGCCGCAGTTGGCCACGCGTGAGGACTTTGAATCGTCTTCTAGGCTGCGGTGGTGGAGCATGGCCGCTTGAGCTTTGAGAGGTTTAGATGCCTCGCCCTTTCGTCCGTCTGGGGAGAAGGTTGAACTTACGATGGCCGGTGTTCATCCGTCGGTTGGGATTTATCGTGGCCTTGTAGGGCTTCAGGCGATTCCCTTTTTGACTTGGCTGGGGAAGGAGCTCGGCCATTTGATGGCCTGTGTTCATCCGTGGGGATATGCGGCCTTATAGGGGCTTTTCCCCGTTGAGAGGCGACGTCGGGCTTACTTTGATGGCGGCTTGTTTCAGGTTGTCGATGAGCGTGGCAAGGATGATGGCCGGTGATTGCTTCACTATTTGGCGTTTTGGAGGCGTTTCGTGCCTTGGGATTCAGTACGGAGGCGCTGGCTCCTTCTCGCGCTTGTTTCACAGCTGAGCGGGCGAAGTTCGGGCTTACATCGACGCCGAGGCCGGGGATATGTAGTCTTGTACGACTTCCCTTTCACTTGTTGTCGGGAGGAGCTCGGGCTTACTTTTGATGGCCGGTGTTTGAATTGCTGGAGATGCGTGACACTGGTAGGGGCTTTTTCGCACGGGAAAGCTGCCTTCGGACCTCGTTTGGGTCGGTGCTGAGTTGCCGTTGAGCGTTTTGGAGGCGTCTCGTGCCTTGATATTCGTGGCCGGGAGGTGTCAGCTCCTTCTTGAATTGTCGTTGAGCGGGCGAGGACCGGTCTTACACCGACGGCTCTTTGAATTGCCGTTGGAGCCGGGCGAGGTTCGGCCTACATCGACGCGCCGGCTTGCCGCTGCCATTGGAGTGGGCGAAGTTCGGGCTACACTGATCGCCGGTGGCTGCGGCTGCGTTGGAGTGGCGGTCCGGGCTTACACCGATCGCCGGTGCTTGCGTTGCCGTTGGAGTGGGCGAAGTTCGGAGCTTACATCGACCGCTGGCTGCCAAGGCTGCTTGCGCGTTGGAGCCGGGCGAGGTTCGGGCTTACGCTGACGGCCGGTGCTTGCGTGCCGTTGGAGTGGGCGAAGTTCGGCTTACACCGACCGTGCTTGCGTTGCCGTTGGAGTGGGCGAGGTCCGGGCTTACGTTGATGGCCGTGCTTGCGTTGCCGTTGGAGCGGGCGGTTCTGGGCTTACATCGGCTGCCGGTGCTTGCGTTCTTTGTTGGAGTGGGCGGGCGAAGCTTACACCGACCGCCGGTGCGTTGCCGTTGGAGTGGCGAGGTCCGGGCTTACGTTGACGGCCGGTGCTTGCGCTTGCCGTTGGAGTGGGCGAGGTCCGGCCACGTTGGATACGGTGGTCAATTGAAGGGTTAGGGACCATTCTCGCACTTGGATTTGCCGAAAAAGGCTCTTAGGACGCCCAGGGCAAAGATTATAAGGGCAGAAAGTAATTTGGCTCTCCTTGCAAGAAGGTCCGTACGGACCAACTCGGGATGCAAAGAGGTCCGTACGGACCACTTTGATTTTTTACAGCTCCTGTGTTTTGACTGGGTTAAAAAGCCGAGGCCCCTTCACTTCTTCTTCTCCAGCTTCGTGCATCCGAGAGAGAGAGAGAGAGAGAGAAAACCTCCATTTTTACACCAAAATCTTCCATTTTTCGCTTGAATCGCTTGTAATGGCAAGGATCTCGAAGGAATCGCCGACAACGCAATAAGAAGTGGTCGAGCAACGGATGGAGCTCCAAAGAAATTGGATCTCATTTGTTCCATCTTTCGAAGAACCCGGATGTCTTGTATCCAAATCCGGAGGTGCACAATCGTCGTTCTAGGAACGTCGGGGAGGTAAGAAACTGCGTTCCGTTTTGATTCCCTCGTCAATTTTTTTGAATGCTAGAACTAGGTTTTAGTTTTTCGCATTTTTGAGTTTTTGTTATTTTTTATGCCTTTTGTGAAATTCTTGATGAATTGTTGAAAATGGACATGTAAAAATTGTGGGTATGTGTATTTTGTGCGTAAATGTGTAGATTAGCTTTTTATTTGTGAAAATAAAGTGCCTCTCTAATGAAATGCATGCTTTGGTGTTTTGTACCTAATGCTATTTATGTATGTACATTATGAGAAAAGTTTGTCGTGTAGTGACAAATTTTGTGAAAAAATGTGACATGTGCCGTATTTTGTGACGGGTTTTGTCTCGAAAGTGTGTGCCGTGTAGGGACGGATTTTTGTTATGTAAGTGTGTGCCGTGTTTTTGGGTGACGGACTTTCAGGGGGAAAGTATGTGCAATATGTGCCGTGTTTCGTGACGGTTTATTTTGAAAATGTGTCGTGTAGTGCTTGATCCTTCTGTTGAGAAAATCTGTACAGTGTGTGTCGTGTTTTGTGACGGGTTATATGTGAAAAGTATGTGCAATGGGTGCCGTGTTTCGTGACGGGTTATATGTGAAAAGTATGTGCAATGTGTGCCGTATTTCGTGACGGGATATGTATGCTTTGATTTTCTTTTGCATTAAGTACATCGCGAATGACGTACCTTTCGCTGTGTTTACCCGCAGATGAGGGCCTCGCGGCCGGGAAGGCCAAGAGGATGAAGACTCGGGGATCGCCGAGGTCAGTTGTTGAGTTGTGGCAATGGATGCCTGGATATTTCGTGATGGTGGGTAGCCGAGTCCCAGTGAGGGCCGGTCTCACGCTTCGGCTCGGGTGTGTTCGTAGAGAACTCCGACCGGGTTGTCACACGAGGAAGAACAAGAGCGTCTTCCTCGCCTTTCTGAGTATTGTGATACCACCCACACCTTCCATCCGAGCCGGGAGAGGCGACGGTGACGCCTACCGACTTTGTCGCGATCACCGGCTTTCCTTCAAAGGAGGGCCAAGTGCGGTGGAGTGGATATGATAGGCCGATGATGTGTTGACCGAGCCGCTTGGGCTTTGAGCCTCGTCCTCGCAGGGGCCTGGGCATGTTGTATAGCGACGTGAGCCGAGGATCACGTCCAAAGATCGGCCTATGTTCGGTACCGGCCAGTGACCATGGGCCCGGGCGCGCTCCTTTTTGTGGTTTTGCACTTTCCGAGACTTTGTTCTCGAACCACGCGATCTGCGGCTCCTTTTTGCTCTGTTGGAGAGCTTGATTGATCCGGAGAGAGGTTTGTGATATCGCTTGGGGCGAGGCAGCTCGCCGAGCTCTACTTCTCTTTGGACCGGTTTAGCGGGGTGTGGCCGGTTCTTTTCGCTTTGTTTTGACTTTGCTTTGGAGGTATGAGTTTATCGTTTTTGATTTAGCAACTTGTCGTTTCTCCGTTTTCTTTGCACCGAGCCTTTTCGTTTTTGTCACAAAGTGTGGTTCTATGAGATTTTTCGGTGCTTCCCGGTGGGATAGAGATCCTGGGGCCGTAGGCCGCGTATCCCGCTACGCTGGCCGGGCTCGTACGGCGAGGAAGAGGAGGACCAGCGGGGAAGCTCACCATCGCTACGGGGATGTGCAAGGGAGCGTTCCTGGAGAGAGGTAGCCGGAGGGGTTTATTTTGTTCCCGTGGGCTCGGTATGAGGCCGATGAGTTCGAGGGGGCTCCTGAGGTGGCAATGCGGCAAGCGGAAGATGCCGCGGGGCTTGACTTGTGATGTCATGTATCCGGGAGAGCGGGTCTTCGGCAAAGCATGGCTCAGTGCGTGCTTCCTGGCTCCGAGGGACCCTCCTTTCGGGATGCTTGATTCCCGGGACATGGATGTGTTGGACTTTGAGAGGTACCTTGGGCGTGTGTGTGCCGAGGAGTTTATTTTGTATGGAGAGGAGTATGGGGCCTTCGTGGGGAGGGAAGTTGAGGACGCCGCAGTATTGGGCGAGGAGAGAGAGGCTGCCCGCGGGTTCCCCTGCAGGTTCCGATGCCGGGGCCGGATTTCACGTATGTCCGTGGGGACGGACGAGGAGGAGGGCGTTCCGTACCCGCTTCTACGGTGTGCTCCCCGCCGCATATCGAGTGGATCCCGATAGATCGGTGAGTGTGCTTACTCTTTTCCGTCTTGGCATCTTTTTCGTCTTTTTCTCTTTTTGTTGTTGAGTATAACCGTATTCTTCAGCGTTGCCGCTTGCTCAGTGCGGAGTCCCGGGGAGAGCTTATGATATGCCGACTCGCCGCATGTGGCGACGAGGTCCTTGCGAAGAAGATGGCGTCGAAGATGTCTTGCCGGTCTTCGCGACGCGTGCTGCACGGACCCGGCCATGCCTTCGAGGCATTCTGCAGATGTTCCTCCACCGAGAGCCGAGCCGGAGCCACAGGAAGAGGGACCTTTCGAGGGCGGCATGGCACGGATGCCGGACGTCTTCGAGCTCCGAGGCAAAGCCACTCTTTATCGCTCTTCCCTCCGCAGACGCACAGGCGAGGGATCCTCGAGCCTTCTTTCTTTGATCCTTTCGTTTGGATTTGATCCTTCGGATTACTTTGAGTGGCAGCCCGGCGGGGCTCGATACTCGACGACGAGGACGTGACGGCGAGTTCACCGGGATGCCCGACTTCTCTCCGGAGGACCTTGGCGAGGATGATGATGCCGAGGAGTCTCGATTAGTATTCATTTGCTTTCCCTCTTTTCATATCTTCTTTTTTTTTTTTTGTTTAGCAAATGTACATTTATGGGTACCGTAATAAAACACTTGTATTCGTAGCAAATGCATTTTATTTTAAGATGTAATGTCGTTTTGTGATTCTGGGATTTGTCCTAGAAATTGTTGCTATTATTATTATTTTATTATTTTTTTTTGTGCATGCCACGTGAGCCGAGAGTGCGTTTGTGGGTAGTGTATGTTTGCTCGGAAGTGGCTTTGGCCAGTGTTTGGGCGCGCTTTGGAGCAAGGTCCTGCTGAGGACAGTGGTTGTTGTACTGTTTGCTGGGGAAATGAGTTCTGGTTGCAAGGAGGTCCGTACGGACATACCTGCGTTGCAAAGAGGTCCGTACGAACCCGCCTTGCTTTTGGGAGGACATAAATGCTTTCCGGTTGTCCGGACTTTTCCCCATTCCCCATTTGCAGGCCATTTTCGAGCTTTCTTCCCCATTTTCTCTAGGAACCTCCATTTTTGCATGGATTCTTCGTACGTCCCTAGAATTTTGCCGAGGCTTTCGAAGGAGAAGCAAGCACACTTCCTTGAGCAGTTGAAAACGTTGATGCGGCGCCGTATGAGGCATCAGAGACGGGCTTTCGAGGTAAGGTTTCGTCTTTGCTCGATTTGGTCTTTTAAGGAGTTGGTTCTACGATTGGGATTTGCTGCGGGCTACCGCGAAGTTCTGGGATGTTAGGAGGCATGTGCACGTTTCTCCTACAATGAAATGGTGCCCACTTTTGAGGATTTTCGGGCTATGATGGGGGGACCGGAGGCGGAGGCCATCTCGCTTCCTCGATGGGTGGCGCCGTGAGCGTGAAGCTTGTGTGTTTCCTTCGGACTTCGTTAGGAGAAGTGCAGTGGCATGATCCTTGATTCGGGTCATATTGACATTTCGAGCCGCCGGAGCGGTTCATGGTTGATGATGAGAGTGATATCTCTTGGGACGCATTTGCCTTGCGCGTGATGGCGACGCTTTTCATGGTCGCCTCCCTTGGCATTTGCGATGGCGCTTTGCTAGATGTGGTTGGGGCACGCGAGCCGGGAGAGGATATTGTTCCGTTGGTGCCGGGGGAGACTCTTCATGGTATCGACCGTCCGGCGACCGGGGATCGGTTCATGAGAGGGAAGCCCCGCTTTGCTCACCTTGTGGCCGCGAGAGAGACTTCGAGGCCATGCCCGAGGCTCCGACGTCGTTTAGCCCGTAGTCATTTGCTCGGGCCGACCTCTTGTGTTGGATATGGATCACCCCGCCGGGAGAGATGGATGGCATGACTTGAGTACGCATCGAATCCGCCGGTGGGTTCCGCACCGGAGGATTGAGACTAGGAGGGTTTTCAGTAGGGGAAGGGTCCTACGTTGTTAGAGTTCCAGGTTTGTCTTGGTCCTCCTTCTATATTCCGTCGCTTGTTTCCTGCTAGTTTGGGATGAAGGTGAGCCTTTATTGGCGGGATGACCTTGCTACTATGGAGATAGCTCCTCTTCGTACGGCGGCTCCAGGTGCTTTCTTGTATTTTCGAGGGTATGGAAGTATTCCGCTTTCCCTCTGTGGTACTCCTTAGACGTCTGGGGAGTTGTCGTATTGACGACTCGGCACTGGCCCGGTATGAGCGCGTGTTGGCAGTCCCAAGTGGCCTCGGGAGAGCAGGCGTGTAGCGATTCCGGGACCCTTGCCGTAGTAGCTATTGCCTTAGGAGTGCCGAAGCCTGGGTCTCGACCCTCAAGATGTGACGGGGAGACACTTTGTTTGACTATGAGACTAGAGTTGACCGACCGACAGGAGAGGTCCTCATTTGCGCGTACTCGCGAGGGGAGGAGATCCGAGCCGAAGCGCGGCGAACGAAGCCCCGAGAGCCGCCGGATTGTTTGACTCTACGGGAGGACCCCAGATCTCTGACCGAGAGACGCAGAGTTGGTTCACGTGAGCGAAAGAAGACTCGCCGGGGACGAGGGAAGAAAGGAAGAATGGCGAGGGACAAGCGCAGATGGCGCGGAATGACCTCCTAGGTATCCATTCATTGCATTGCAAACACATTATTTGTTAAATGTATTAAAAATTTGTCTTTTAGCATGTTGTGAACTTGAGAGTAGACCGTGCTTGAACTCATCAAGAAATGTTGTAACCGTTAGTGATTTGTGATTTACTTTTAAAGCTTTGTCGAGACGCAAGATCTCTTGCTTGCCTTTGTTTCTTTTATGCACCTTGTCGGCGTCCATCTTTGGACTTTTCTGTTGCATTTGTGGGCTGAAGCGTCCTGGGTCATGACTCGCAACTCTTGCTTAGGCTTTGTGCTTGGCCGAGAGGTTGAATGATCCCCTGACAAGTCGTTTTGACGGTCTTTTTCGTAGCTTCCTTGCCTCTTGTTGGCGTCGGGCTCTTGACCTCCTTTTTGCAGCTTTTGCTTGAGCTTCTTTTATTTTTTGTTTTTTTTTTGTGAGCCCTTGCTCGAGCTCTCTTTTTTTTTATATTTTTTTTGTGAGCCCTTGCTCGAGCTCTCTTTTTTTTTTGTGAGCCCTTGCTCGAGCTCCTTTTTTTTTTTTGTGAGCCCTTGCTCGAGCTCCTTTTTTTTTTCGAAGCGCGTGAAGGCAAAGACAAGCCCTCGGCTCGGGAAGGCATACGAGTCGGGTCCGTTTGATGCTGAGTGACCCTCGGATGTCTTTTGATGTTGCCGCCGTCGTTTGACTTGGTCAAGGTGACTGTTAGGGCGTGTTCTTGAAAAGTGCGTAGCTTGATGGAGGTCTTGATTGACATTCAAACTTTTGACTTTTTTGTGTATTTTTAGACCGGACCAATTAAGGTTGCCTACGTTCCCCCGGACTAGAGGGCTCAGGTCTGCGTAGTTCGACACTACATGGAGTGCCAAGAGATGCACAGTTGTTCTTCTTTAGGCGAAGTATCTGCGAAGTTTGCTTCCGTTGACTGGATTCATGAAGGGATTGCCGTCTAGGTCTATCAGCTTCATGGCACCTCTGGAGAAGATCTTTTGTACCACGAAAGGGCCGATCCATGTGGGTTCCCATTTTCCCAGTGGGTTGGTTCGAGTGGGAGGCTTTTCTTTGAGTACAAGGTCGCCTTCCCTGATGTCTCGGGACTTGACTTTCTTGTCGAAAGCTCTGGCCATCCTGCTTTGATAGGCTCGGACGTGTTCCATGGCCTTTAGTCGTCGCTCGTCTAGCGTGAGCCAATTCGTCGTGTCGGCTTCGAGCCATTCGACTTCGTTGATGTCATTTTCCGAAAGACTCGGAGTGAGGGAATTTCCAATTCAATGGGAAGGATTTGCTTCCATCCCATATGTCGGGACGAATGGGGTTTCTCCCGTGGTCGTATTCCGATCGATGTGCGGTAGCCCCAAAGTGCAAGGTGCGGCTTCTCGCCAATCTCGTCCTCGGGTGGTCATTTTTCTGGATGATCCGTTCGAGGGTTTTGTTTCTTTGCTTCCACGGCGCCGTTTGTTTGTGGCCGGTAGGAGAAGATTTGTGGCGTGTGATCTTGAATTCAGCTGATGCAGTAATTCCCCCTCGAAGTGTGAACCATTGTCTGATATGACCTCATTTGGGATGCCGTATCGGCAGATGATGTTTTCCTTGAGGAAATGCGCGACCTTCTTGGAGGTGAGTACCTTGTAGGACTTGGCTTCGACCCATTTGGTGAAGTAGTCGATGGCTACTAAGATGAACTCATGACCGTTCTTTTCGGCGGAGCAATTTTCCCGATGACGTCAATTCCCAAGTGGCAAATGGCCAGGGGTGTAGTCATGCGGTAGAGATCGTGGGAGGCGGCAGATGATTGAGGTTGGAGAACCGTTGACACTTGTCGCAGCCTTTCGGACAAAGTGGATGCACCGCTCCATAGAGATCCAAGTAGTAGCCCATCCCGAGAATGATTTGCATCGGGGCTCAAGGCGTTTATGTGGGGACCGCAAGCCCCATTGTGGACTTCGTTCATGAACTTGTTTGCTTCTTCCTGGCTGATGCAGCGTAGGAGTGGCCCATGGTAGCGTTTCTTGTATAGCATGTCCCCGAGGATGACGAAGTGAGAGGCGAGGCGCTTTAGGGCCATGATGCCCTTGGTTTTGACCTTTTCTGTGTGTGGGTCTTCCTTGTTCATGAAGGTGGTTTCCCCGTTCTTGTGGTATTGGAAGATCTGGTTTGTGCTGGAAATGGCGTCGGACTTGCGTCTCTTTGGCTCTTCAAAGACAATCTTGCAAATCGTTGTGATTAAAACCTTCTATACTTGGGCCTGGTTTTTCTCTCGTTTGACAACATGCTTAAATGTTTGCTTGATGCATTTATTTAATTAATGTGTTTGCCTCTTTATCAAGTGAATCGTTATTAACTGTTTGTGTGTTAGTTAATTTATCAGTTGTTAAAGATGCAATGAGAGGATACTCGGAAAGATCGAAGCATTCATTAAGAGCATACGGGAATACATTATTGGCAATGAGTTCGTAATCTTCTGGCGTGAGGCCATCGATGACTCGAGAGACTCAAATTCAAAGATAATGGACTCGTGGATGAGTTTTGACACTAGACTCTAGGACTCGAGGGGTCGAGACCAAGTTGTTCGATCATGTCCATTTCTTTGGCGGTGGGTCGGAGAAGGTGGCCCAGTTATTGAGTGGCAATGAGCTTGATAGGAGATGGGGCTTGAAGGGCTTTATGTCGCCATTCCCAATCATTGCTATCACGTAGTTATCGAAACAAAATCGATCGATCCGGCATCTCGATTTCTTCATTGAAGAGCAGTGGAGCAGCCGCTCGTCCCAAGCATCGCCTCATGAGTCTTTTGCTTTTGTCTTGGGCATTACTAGCTCGAATGCGAGATTCATCCCGTTTGCTGAATACGGGGATGTTGACAGAGAGTTTTTCGAGTTCTTACGCTAAAGAGGGGTTTTCCTGAACCAAAATTCGTTGTGAATAGTGGTGGTCGTGGATCCGGTAGAGGCGGTGTGTCGAGAAATGCTCTTCGGACGGGATTTGGCTTGAGGCCTTCCGAATCTTGCCGGAGTTACTCGCCGGAGCTTGTCCATGGTTGTAGAGCCGGCTTTATTTGGCGCACCGCGTTCCCTTTCCCCGGATCTTCTTCCAAGTTGCCGGCCTTCTTTGCGGAAGTACTTGGTCATGTCGAAGTTGTAAGGACGAAGATCGGAGATTGCGTGCAAGCCTCTTTTGTTATCTCGTGGAGCATTTTCGTGCGGCTCGCTTGTCCTCCGCAATGTGTTCGGGAGTAGGAGAGTATCCCGAAGCCATGGAGAGTATTACATTATTTGATATTGATGATCCGTTGGGTGCCCACGATGGCGTTTTCCCAAACCGAGCCCCGGGATGTAGTTCATGTGCTTCATCATTTTCATCGGGGAGGGATCTTGTCCCAAATCAAAGGCGTGTCTATGTGGCATACAGGGCCTTGGGCTTTCGATGGTGAACCCTCGTTAGCATCATGCCATCATCGCCATGTTTGATCTCCAGGACCGGGACGCCGTTTGTGTCGGTCCTTTCGGTGACTACACTATCGCCAGTAGATGATGGTTAGATCTGTTCCTTGGACGAACTTTATGCACCGATGGAGAGTGGATGCCACCCCATTGATTTGGTGTAGCCAAGGGCGTCCCAAAATGGCGTGAATGTGATCGGGATGTCAATGACTTGAAAATCTGTCGGGACCATTTTGTTTTCCGAACCACAAGTTCAAGGTGGCTATTCCCAAGATCGGGCGGGATGTTGAGTCGTATGCCTTGATTGCCCGAGTCGATGGCTTTAGATCGCTTGCTTTGATCCCTAGCAAATCCATCATTTTGGCCGGAAGGACGTTCGCTGGATGATCCCCATCTACCAAAACCCGTGGGGAGACGACGCTCGTCCGGTTGAACTGTTATGTAGAGAGGCTCGTTGTGGTCACCCCAAATTTTGGAAGGTCGAGCTCATGAAAGTGATGATATTGCCGTAATTAACGTTGCCAATCATCCGAATCGCTTCATCTGGGTGTCACCGTGATGGGAACCATGGTCCGGGCCAGGCTTTCTTCCAACTTGAGCTTGTGCGGGTAAGATGAAGTGAGTAAGGACCAGAGCGAGATGTTAGCCTCGAGTGCGCTTGAGCCGTGTTAAGACAGGGATCTTCAAATTTGGGTCTAAGGTTTCGACTTCTTTGGCGTAGGGCCCCTTTTCGCCTTCGTGGCTCGTGTATGGCCGGGCCTTTTGTCCTGTCCGGAGGATTCACCGGGATTTGACCGAGCGTGTCGAACGTTCACCTCTCGACTCATGGTATTGCTTGTCTCTCCTATTTACGTAGTGGGAGGACCCCGATTGGCGTAAGGCCGATCGCGCATTTTAATTCGTTCACCGTCATGGCTTTTACCGAAGCGTCAATAGTGGCTTTGAGATCTTCCCAAGACAGGGTTGGATTATACGGACCTTCGGGCCTTCGGTGGCGGTGCGGAGCTCGTCCCCGGCTGATCATGGAGCGTACATTGCCACGGCCTTGTGCAGAGCTAGACTTCTTTGGAGTAGATGACATAGTAGTCAAACTTTCCCGAGGGTTCTCCAAGGGTTCCGACTGGGGATCACCGGATTCATACCTCTTTCTTCGCTTTTGTTGAGAAGATGGCTTCTTCTTTCTTCGAGGACGGTCCTCGTTCATTTCATCATGGAATTCCATTTCCGTACAAGCACCGCAATCGCAGACGTCCCACCGTATGTGTTCGTTGTTCGGGCGGTGGTACCGGGACCTCGGGAGGCCGAATGGGCGTGCTTTCTTCCGGAATGTCTTGTGGCCTTACGTCATCGCATGGCTCGTATGAGGGTAATGAGGTTGATTTCTCGGGAGACAATGAGAGACGTTAGAGGCCGTAGGAGCAGCTCATGACTTGGGAAGCCCGGGTAGTTGGGTGGCTAATGTTAGAAGTGGTGCATGGCACCTTCGATCCAGGCTTGTTGCTCACCTTGATGTTTCTCAATAGCCATGAGGACCTGCCAAACTTCTTCCAATGTTGGGAAGTTTCTTGGGGGTAAGGTCCCGTTCTCCTCGTTGTTATCCACCGACTCGCTTGGCATGGGAGTCCGACGGACCGTCCCGGTGACAGAGCCGGGAAGGAGGTAGGACCTTGCTGTTTTGACACCGGAAGACGGGTTCCGGGTACTCTCGACCACTCTCTGTTAGCTGGAGGGGGTGATGGGCAAGGTTTAGACACAGGAATGGCCTAACGGGATAAAATGGGGAAAGCTCACGTGGCATGCGGTTTCCGTTTCTTTATTTATGATTTTTTTTTGTTGTTTTAATTTACTTAAAACATGTTTTCTCAGAATCCTAGGTAGTTTGGAAAAGATTGCTCTTCTTTTTCGCAACTATGCTAGATCCTGGGTCAGTGGAGACCATCTGTGCGGCTATAAGCCCCTCGTTTTGCACCTGTATTTCGACATCCCAGGGTGGACGGCCTGTGCGAGGGTCCTATAGTGCAAGCGGTTTCCACCGGCCTAAAAGAAAAATCCGAACCTAAGGACCGAGCCTGTCATGTTCATTTTGATGCATTAGCCATGTGAATAGTGAACCGAGCCGGCCACTGAGTCAAGATCAGGTCAAGAGTTCGGCATGACCTCTCTTTACCTTGCTTGCGCAAGGGATCTGTGACGTTAGGCGTTGGCCGGGTCATATTGTCATGGCTGACGTATCAAAGGCTTGATGACATGGTGTCATGTGGGCATGGATGTATATCCGGACGGAACATCGTCTGGTGTAGCTTCGGAAATCAAGATCGAGTCAAGATTTTAGCATGACCTTTTATCGCTTTGCTTGCGCAAGGGATCTTGAGTTCCGAGCCTTGACTGTAAAAATGGCCTAAGCATGGTATATGTATCCAGCTATGACACGGATCGGGTAAAAACCAACCGAGTCCGGACAGAGTGTGACTCAAGACTCAAACGTGCGGTTGACGCTTGGCTAGGATGGGATGTTTGGAATGATCCTGCGCGCCCAAGAGGCCTAGGAAGACCAAACGGATCGCAACCGAGACCACTCCGGTTAAGGGTTGTAGTGTGCGTGTATCCGAGGCAAAGAAGGCGCGTAGCGTGCGGTGTAACCGAGGCAAAGAAGCAGTAGTGTGCGGTGTAACCGAGGCAAGAAGGCGGCCGGTGCGCGTAGTGTGCGGTCTCTAAAATTCTTTTTCGAGTAAAACAAGTTTTTAAGAATTTTAAATGTATGCACAGATGTATATTGATGCATTTTTTTTTGTATTTTTATTTTTTTTGTAAAATAAAAAGTAAAGCACGTGCACACACACACAACAGTTAAAGGAAGGGGTAAAATGAAAGTTTGACCCTCATCATCGTTTTAAAAATCTTTTGTTTTGTTTAAAAGTTTTTAAAACAAAACGTCCCCAGCAGAGTCGCCAACTGAAATTACCCGGATCTGAGAGGCAGCGCACTCGCGCCCCGGCATCTGGCATTTCCCCGCTTTGCAGCGTTTTCGGTTGGAGGTGTCTCGCCGTTGTTTTCGCATTTGTAGAGTCGCCACGCCATTTTTATTAAGCCCAAAACATTGAAAAAGGGCATCAGTTTAAAGATAATTTTAAACTGTTTTTGTGTGATGAGATTTTGAGTTCGGAGGTCAGATGACTCCTCGGGAAGAGAATATTAGAATATTAGAGCTCACCCGAGTTGCCTCGTAAAACGAGTCTTTCGGATACCCCTAATATTCTTTAAAATGTTGTGTGTGTGTGTGTGTGCTTTTTCTTAAAAATGCATGCTGTGTCGGATGTCTACATTGTACACTACGTATTGAAATGTATCGAAATAGTAATGGAAGGAAGCCTTACCAATGTTGGTTCGTGTCTGTCTTCCGCTGAGGAATAAAAGTGTTTGAGGTCTGGAGTCCCAAGGCGTTCCCAGACGGACGGATTGCTTCGGGAGGGACCGGTTGTCTGCGACGTAATTTCGGCGTGAGTTGATGTTGCAGGCTGCGTTAGGGCAGGGGTTCGGCGTGCGTGGGGATCGCAGGGATCACTCGGGCAGAGGTTCGGCGTCGTTGGGATCGCAGGGATCACTCGGGCAGAGTTTCGGCGTGGTTTGGGATCGCCGGTTTGACTCGGAAAGAGCCGGACACCGTGGAAAGACTGTGCAAGGCCTCGGAGTACCACGAGGGGCCTCGAGTACCTCGAGAGTGCCTCGGGCAGCGGAGCGTCGCGGGAGCGCTCGGAGAGGCTTCGGAGCACCACAAGGGAGCTCGGAAGGCCTCGGAAGGATCCGAAAGGGGCCGGGAGTGCCTCGAGAGGACTTAGAGGGGAAGCCAGAAGGCTTAGGGAGGAAGAGAGAAGTGGGAGGTGTGTGAAAATGAGGAGGGGGAGCCCTCTATTTATAGTGCCAGATTTGGTGCAAGAAGGTCCGTACGGACCTCCACGGTAATCCGTAATTTTGGTTTTCCTTGATTTGAGGGAATCTGTGATGATGGTGAATATTCTGCAATTATGATGTCCCCTGAGCAATAAGGTCCGTACGGACCAACTTGACATGCAAAGAGGTCCGTACGGACCAACTCTGCAGGAGGGTAATCATTTTCCCCGGGATTTGAGGGAATATTGTGGACTTTAAGAGGATTCAGTAATTATTAAAGCAAAGAGATCCGTACGGACCATGTATGCTTTTCCAATTTCCTAAAAATTCCCAAAAGGTCCTTTTGTCCCTTTTTATCCCAGGAAGGCTCCTCCCTTGGTTTGGCTGGGGGTTTTGAGAGGGTTTTGAGTGCCAGAGGTCGTCGAGACTGCGTTGATGAGTCTGCGGTGTTTCCCGTGTGCTTGAAAGGGGGTGATCCAGATTGGGGTACTTACAGTTTCGCATTCAAACACTTAAGGCTGATATATTATTATTGCCTCAAAAACACAGTGAACCAAGAAGCATAACTCAATTGCATTCATAACCTTTCTTAAATGACCAATAATCACAAAGTGGAAAGCAAATTCGAGAAAATAAGATGAATGAAACAACAGCAGAGTCCCACGAAATGGAAAAAAAAACTTAAATCTTGAAAAGAGGGAGAACGTACCTGAAAGATTTGTGAATTGAAAATTTCAGAAGAATAGAAATCTTTAGGGCTTGGAGTCAAGCTGTTTGAGAGAGTTGTGACTGCGAGAAACCATAGTAAGGGCATATTTAAATAGAAGCAATGAAATAGGAATGACAATAGGATTTGGACTGGTTTATAGCAATGGAAGTAGGATTCTTTGACTGGGTTATTAGTAATTGAAGTAGGATTAGGGGAAGAGATGAATCGGTCATGTGGGTGAGGAGAAATTGCCGAATTTGGGAAAGCTTTGACAGAAATGAGAAAGTCGGAAGAAACCGAGGAACCGAGGAACCGGTGTAGGAGGGTTGAACCGAGGAACTGGTGTAGGAGGGTTTTATTTTCTTTTTCCAACTTTAAATCTAGGCCGTTATTTGTCTTTGATGAAACTCAATCTCGACCCCTCTTTGTGTGGAGGTTGAGAGCCACCTCTATTGTATTATAGATGGAGCCATCATACTATACAACAATATGTATTACACTTGATCCTTCCACCCATTTTGATCTTGAGGATGGTGGTCATTTTTTATCGTATATTAAATATTTTTATTCGACTCTCCAGGGTCGTTGATTGGTTGAAAGACTCACCCTCTCATTCAAGTCTTCCATTAATCTTGGCCGGACAAATCTATAATATACAATTCACAATATCCCATCAAAAATTAAATAATCTCTTTGTCTTATAAATTTGGTCTCAATTTCATTTTTTTTTATGCTTAACTCAATTAAATTTCGTCTGGAAAATTTTGTCTCAAATTTACCTTTTTTTATAGTCAACTCAATTAAACTTTAACCATAATTCTATTAAAACCTAATTATTCCTAGGCAATTATGGAGATTGCTATTGATAATATTTTTTTTATGATGAATCAATATTAATTTTTAGAATCGTATATGGATAGCTAAATTTTCATGAAATTAAATTGTGATAAAATTTTATTAAAGTTTCATTAAGTGGGTAAACTTTTTCGAGCGGATGAAGTAAATAAAAGAGAAAATTTCGTCCCGATCCCTCAATATAATCTAATTTACGTATTAAGACAACAAATTATCAAATTTACCTCCTAATCATACGCCACAATATAACTAACCGTATAGTCCCTCTAACCCAAAATAAACACCACCTCCCAGATCTCTCTCTCACACGCAACACACACAACCCCCCTACTTTCTATCTCTACCCACCCTCCAATCAACTATTACTCAAACGACCTCTCTCCTCCTGAGCTCCGGCAACCTCACTCCTCCCCAAATCTGGTGACCTCTCTCCTCCCTAACTCCGGTGTCCGACTCCCTCCTCAACTCCGACCAACCCTCTCCTCTGCGCAGATCATTTCTCCGGCAATTGCGCCGATCTGATCAACCCAGATCTTCTCAGATCTGCTACAAAATCACCATCTCCGGTGCAAATCTCGAAGAATGAACCAGATCCGGTCATCTTTTCATCAATAAACAAATCGGTAGTCTTCTTAGGTTAATGTGGCAGCAGATGGTTAGGCCGCCTATTTCCATCTTCATTGTTGGTTTGAGGTCGTGAAAGGGATGATTTTAATGGAGGAGATGAAAAATGATTTATGTCTAGATATGAATGGGACTCCGGTAAAACCAGTCATTGCAGATTCGGCAGGTCAAATTCCCGATCAATTTATGAAATAGGGTGGTTTTTGTTTTTTTTTGTTCACGAATGGAGGGTTGTTTCTTAATTGTTTTTGCTCAAAACCTATTGTGCAATGAAGGAGAACTGATGAATGGGTTAATTAAAGTTAATAGTAATTTAAAGGTGATGAATGCCAGCCACTCATTTTTGTGGAGTAAATAAATTGTTGAAAACTAATTTTGGTGGAATAGCTAACTTGCTGTAAAGATTTCGTTAGTCAAAGCCAACCTTTTGATTTCTTTTTGATTTATATAGCTTCTGTCTGTTTCAAACAATTTTTTGAATGTTGTCAGACATTTTATTTTTTTAATGTAATCAAACGTGTGTTGAAAATTTACGGATAAATTTTCAGTTGTTTGGTCGTCGAAATTGGTGATCGCCGAAGTTGATCATGTTATTAATAGATTAGTTGACAATTGAGAACTTACTGATAAGTTTTAAGTTGTTTGGTCGCCGTAGTTGGTAGTCACCGGAGTTGGTCGTGTTAGGGGTGGTTCGGTTGGTATACCGATTGTATTTTACGTATACCATGTTGTAAGTACCCAAATTCGGGTCGTCAAAATCCGTCAGAAAGTTAACCAGAATTCGTTAACTGGCCCGCTCCAAGTTAACCGGAACCCGTTAAGTTCCCCGTTCTCGAGTCAACGAGACATCCCGGGACTGCCCCGTGCATCCCGACATCAAAGCGTACTCAAGGCTTCATGTTGCCACCTCTCAGGGCAACCCTGTCATATATGGCCAAGCCAATAATACCCCTTTCACTCAATACAACCAGCGCAGCGTTGGACCATCTCAAACAGATCCCAATATCCCTCGAAATCCTCCCAGGTTCACTTCCTTCTCTCAATATGCTCAGTCATCAAGTTTCGTCCCCGTGACTTTTCCGACCCATTTCTTCGGACAACTTGTATCTGCTCCAGCCGCTCCATGGCCTCAAATCCCTCCACTTCCACCAGTATCATGGGCACAAACTGATCACTGCCTCGGTCTGCGGTATGGAACTCAGAAGTTAACAGAAGATGGAAAGCTTGAGCATCCTGGCAATTCAGCAACAAAAGAGCAGCTAGAGTAGGGGCTACCTATCCTCGAGATCTGTCAATTGTCTTTTGGTCAACCTTCGTAGGTTCTAGTACTTTCCTCGTTCAATCAAGTCCGCCTCGGACATTGTAGATAATCTTAAATTTTCTATAAATAAGTGTCTTTTTCTATTCTTGCTAGACTTGAGACATTATTTGCACACCTACATTACAACTAATGAAATGGTTATATCATAAATGAGCACTTGCATTGCTCAACACATAATCTCTGGAAATAACTAATGTTCTGATTAATCGGTGTGAGAAAGTCAACTGGTGCCCTCCCCATACACTTTCCTACCCCACAAAGGCCTCCATCAAGCCACACACTTCCCAAAGACACATCCCCACCATCACCTTGACCAAGTCAACGACGGCGGCAATATCAAGGAACAACAAAAGGTCACTCAACATCGGAAGATTGACCCCATGTCGACAACAACCCTGAGCTCGCCTTCGCCCTCGTGTGCATCGAGAAAGTTCAAGCAGGAGCCTGCCTTCGTCCTCAAGAACTCCAAAAAAAAAAAAAGAGAGAGAGAGAAAAGTTCAAACAAGAACTTCAAAAAAAAAAGAGAGAGAAAAGTTCAAACAAGAACATCCAAAAAAAAAAAAAAAGGAGAGAAAAGTTCAAAGCAAGAACTTCCAAAAAAAAAAGAGTGAGGCGAAGGACCCAGCACCTCCAATCAAAAGCTTGACAGATGGGCAAACAAAGTTAAAGCTCGAATAATGGAGGTTGTCGATAACAATGGAGCGGTCAAAGCAAAGGCAAAAACACATCTAAGCCCTTACGCTACATTCGAATTCTTTCTCCCTAAGTGAAAGACGCCGATCAAGAAGCAAATGGAATCAACGAAGAAGCCGTCAACAACGACTTGTCAAGGAATCACCTCGAGGCCCGTACCTCATCATCCAAACTTCCCATCCGAACCTTTTCACCCAAAGGGACCACAAATGTTCATACCCTTTTCCTGCAGCCAAGCACCGTTCCGCCGTAACTACGGCGACCCGAGCTCCTTACACCGAGGAGAACCTAGGCAAACAGAACGGTCCATAGCTAAACACATACAAATCCCACGAACCCGGTCTCATCAATGACCTTTTCCTATACACGCACCTTTCTTTTCACACACGCCCAACTTTGATCCGCGACATCAGTTGACTTTCTTCTCATAGGTTAATCAAGACATTTGTTCATATCGGGATTAATGGTTGAACAACCTGAACATTAACAAAGGGTTTAAAGCAATCTTGTGATCAATATGGATAAAACATGTTTTCAGATGTCTCGACAAGTCTTCTTTTTCTACGATAATAGGAAAATTAGAACTAAACACTTTCTTTTTGTCAGCAAGAGCTTCCATACACTGCTCCAAACCTCTCTACGCTCATACTCTCCCAAAAGAGTCAAACCCAAAGCGAGTTTTGGTGCCTGCATTAAACTAGGCATCCACATAAAATCGGGATTCGTTCCCCACTTCTCTAAAATACGTCCCGCGCGTATACATTACAAGCCATTCCTCTTATACACTTTGGTTGACCAATCGAAAAAAAAAAAATCAAGGACGGTTGCCTCGTCAGCCACATGGAGTTCAACTCAGATTGGGCCGCATCGATTCACTCTAGAATCCCCACAGTATGACCGCGATTCCTTCAAACCGGGCTTCACCAAGTCATTTCTTCAGACCGGGCTTCGCCACACGAAGAGAACCTTTTCATCCCAAGGGTCTACCTTGAAGTTTCGACATCGGGGCTTGTCAAGCATCTTTCGCCATTATGGTCTTAATCAATTGGGGCTTCTCGATATAGCCTCGACGTATCGTAATCCGAATCCTCATGACACCTTCCGGGCAACGTAGCATCAAGGGCAAGCTTTTCCCAAAGAAGTCTTCCTTCCTTCAAACAAAGACGCCTTCGTAACCTACAGGTGGGAAAGCGAAAATATCCCGCCGACACCACAGCTCAGCATCAGACATAAGAAAGTCTCCAATCTCGCAACCTTATCGCTAACAAGAAGCATAATCCCCGTAAGGATAAGCCAAAGTTCAACTCATCAAACCTCAAAGCAATCTCGGGAGGCACCACCAAAACCTCCACCTCTCAAATGTTGGAGGACCCGATCCTCATTCGCCTCAGCGTACTGCGAACATTTCCCTTTAGTCTCGCTCACCTCTTCATACCCTCACAAGCTCAAGCTAGGAGGAAAGTTTGGCCCGCACCATGGTCCCCATGGACGCAACTCCGTAAGAAGTAATCCGTATGATCGACAACATCATCGTCACCCTCAGCTGTATTTGGACCTTCCAAAATTTGAAGCCGATCACAATGAGCCGCTCCACATCACGGCTCGCCTCGACGAGCGTCGCCTTCCCCGTGTGCCGGTAGACGGAGGTTCCGAATGAATGTCTTGCCCGCCAAGATGATGGACCCGCTTGACATCAAGCCCACGAGATTTGAAGCCTTCACCCACACTGCCAAGGCCCAAGACTCCACTTCCCGTACGCTTCCTGGGTTGCTAATCTTAATATCCGGGTTCTAAGCAAGCTGAGGATTCCCACCGAATTCCAAGTGTTGGGACATTCCTATCACTTTCACAGCCCATCCCTGGGCGACCTCGGGCCGCATCAAATGAATGGTGTGGTATCCACCCTTCACCAATGCCTCAAGTTCATGCAAGGCAACGAGCTAACCACGCCTACTACGGCGACACTGGCCACCACCGAGGGGGACCTACACCAACGACATTCCAAATGTTGGAGATCAAGCATGACGACGATACGGCATTAGCCGGATTCACCTCGGGAGACTTCCAAAATCCAAATATGCAGCGTGGACTTCCACTATTCTCGGGACAAAATCCCTCCCGCTACGAAGATGATGAAACTCATGAACTTCATCCTGTGATCCGGGCTCTGCAAAAGGTTACAAGGCTAACACCAAGTCATCAAAGTCAAGGACCACACTACACCCGTAGGCTCGGTTATATGCCACCACCAGCCGACATCAGGAAAAACAAGAGGCTCGCCAGCACCAAGGCAGCAGCCCGCAAAGGGGGAACCTCCTAAGGCATACCCAACCTCCGACCTTACAGTTTCAACCTCACCCACTACTTCGTCAAAGGAACTGACAACAGAATTGAGGGAACTGACAGAGGAGCTGATGAAGACGAGAAAGCGATTAACCATCTCTTAGAGAGATTACCCATCTTTTCGTGAGATTACCCATCTGCTAGAAAGATTACCCATCTGCTAGAAAGATTACCCATCTCTTAAAGAGATTACCCATCTTTTCGTGAGATTACCCATCTCTTAGAGAGATTACCCATTTTTTGTGAGATTACCCATCTTTTCGTGAGATTACCCATCTTTTCGTGAGATTACCCATCTTTTCGTGAGATTACCCATCTCTTAGAGAGATTACCCATCTTTTCGTGAGATTACCCATCTTTTCGTGAGATTACCCATCTCTTAGAGAGATTACCCATCTCCTCGTGAGATCCTTTCTCGTTATCTCCTCGTGAGATCCTTTCTCATTATTATCCCTCGTGAGATCTTTCCGTCATCTCTCGAGAGATCCCATCTTTTCATGAGATTACCCATCTTTTTGCTGAGAGATTACCCATCTCCCTCGTGAGATCCTTTCTCATTATTCTCCCTCGTGAGATCTTTCCGTCATCTCCCTGCGAGATCCTTCCCCGAGATCTTGCATCTCGTTATCTCCTCGTGAGATCCTTTCTCATTATTCTCCCTTGTGAGATCTTTCCGTCATCTCCCTGCGAGATCCTTCCCCGAGATCTTGCATCTCGTTATCTCCTCGTGAGATCCTTTCTCATTATTCTCCCTCGTGAGATCTTTCCGTCATCTCCTCGCGAGATCCTTCCCCGAGATCTTGCATCTCGTTATCTCCTCGTGAGATCCTTTCTCATTATTCTCCCTCGTGAGATCTTTCCGTCATCTCCCTGCGAGATCCTTCCCCGAGATCTTGCATCTCGTTATCTCCTCGTGAGATCCTTTCTCGCTATCTCCCCGTGAGATTCCTTTTCGAGATTCTACATCTCGCTATCTCCCCGTGAGATTCCTTCCCGAGATTCCGCATCTCGCCATCTCCTCGTGAGATTCCTTTCCGAGATTCTGCATCTCGCTATCTCCCCGTGAGATTCCTTCCCGAGATTCCGCATCTCGCCATCTCCCCGTGAGATTCCTTTCCGAGATTCCGCATCTCGCCATCTCCTCGTGAGATTCCTTTCCGAGATTCTGCATCTCGCTATCTCCCCGTGAGATTCCTTCCCGAGATTCCACATCTCGCCATCTCCCCGTGAGATTCCTTTCCGAGATTCCGCATCTCGCCATCTCCTCGTGAGATTCCTTTCCGAGATTCTGCATCTCGCTATCTCCCCGTGAGATTCCTTCCCGAGATTCCGCATCTCGCCATCTCCCCGTGAGATTCCTTCCCGAGATTCCGCATCTCGCCATCTCCCCGTGAGATTCCTTCCCGAGATTTCGCATCTCGCCATCTCCTCGTGAGATCCTTTCTCGCTATCTCCCCGTGAGATTCCTTTTCAAGATTCTACATCTCGCTATCTCCCCGTGAGATTCCTTCCCGAGATTCCGCATCTCGCCATCTCCTCGTGAGATTCCTTTCCGAGATTCCGCATCTCGCTATCTCCCCGTGAGATTCCTTCCCGAGATTTCGCATCTCGCCATCTCCTCGTGAGATTCCTTTTCGAGATCCTACATCTCGCTATCTCCCCGTGAGATTCCTTCCCGAGATTTCGCATCTCGCCATCTCCTCGTGAGACCCTTTCCTATTATTCTCCCTCGTGAGATCCTCTCCCGAGATTTCACCTCTCGTCATCTCCCCTACTCTTGGTAGTGGACACGTCAACCGACCCCCTCTCCCGAGGTCAAGTCCCAGTTAGTTTTCACTAACGCTCATCTCCAGACGTTAAATTTCGCTTAGTCTCACTAACGTTCGTCTCCCGCACGCAATTCTCGCTTAGTCTCACTAACGCCATCTCCGACAAGTTAAATTCTCAATCCCGCCGACGCTTTGACATTCAAACGCCACTCCGTCTCTGACATCAAATCACAATCTCGTCTCCAGACGTTAAATTCAATTTGACGTTTGACATTCAAACGCTCAATCATGTCTCCGGACATTCCAGCATACAATTCCGTCTCCAGACGTTATATTCTGCTGACGTTGACATTCAAACGCTCACTCCGCCTTCGGACATCAAATCACAATTTCGTCTCCCGACGTCAAAATTCCCATGGGTTTTCACCAACGTTCACTTCCTCGGGCAGCCGCAATAAGCCCGAACCCCAAGGCACGAACGCCTTGCAACAATTTCTCCTTCTAAGCTCGCAATAAGCTCCGAACCCCAAGGCACGAACGCCTTGCAACAATTCTCCTTCTAAGCAGCTCGCAATAAGCCCGAACCCCAAGGCACGAACGCCTTGCAACAATTCTCCTTCGGTGCCCGCAATAAGCCCCGAACCCCAAGGCACGAACGCCTTGCAACAATTCTCCTTCGGCCCGCAATAAGCCCGAACCCCAAGGCACGAACGCCTTGCAACAATTCTCCCCGCCGCCGCCGTAAGCTCCGATCGTCCCACCTCGCCGGCCATCAAGGTAAGCCCGCACAACAATCCCACTTCGCCGGCCATCAAGGTAAGCCCGCACAACAATCCTCTTCGGCCATCATCGTAAGCCCAAAACCATTTCCGTCGAACTCGGAACTTTCAAAACCATTTTCGTCGAACCCGAATCCATTTCCGTCGAACTCGAACCTTCAAAACCATTTCCGTCGAACCCGGGACTTTCAAAACCATCTCCTCGTGAGATTCACCCATCTCCCTCGTGAGATTCTCCCATCTCCCTCGTGAGATCTCGCCATCTCCTCGTGAGATTCACCCATCTCCCTCGTGAGATTCACCCATCTCCTCGTGAGATTCACCCATCTCCCTCGTGAGATTCCGCCTCATCTCCTCGTGAGATTCAGCCATCTCCCTCGTGAGATTCACCCATCTCCCTCGTGAGATTCAGCCATCTCCCTCGTGAGATTCACCCATCTCCCTCGTGAGATTCACCCATCTCCCTCGTGAGATTCAGCCCATCTCCCTCGTGAGATTCACCCATCTCCCTCGTGAGATTCACCCATCTCCCTCGTGAGATTCACCCATCTCCCTCGTGAGATTCACCCATCTCCCTCGTGAGATTCTCCCATCTCCCTCGTGAGATTCAGTCATCTCCCTCGTGAGATTCACCCATCTCCCTCGTGAGATTCTCCCATCTCCCTCGTGAGATTCACCCATCTCCTCGTGAGATTCACCATCTCCCTCGTGAGATTCACCCATCTCCCTCGTGAGATTCACCCATCTCCTCGTGAGAATCAAACCATCTCCCTCGTGAGATTCACCCATCTCCCTCGTGAGATTCACTCATCTCCCTCGGGAAGTTCAACAACGGTCTCGTAAGTTTCGTAAATCTTAGGTTCGTACGCCTCACAATAGTCTCCATTCAAAGTTCGGATGCCTCGCAATGGTCTCACTTAGGTTCGTACGCCTCACAATAGTCTCCATTCAGTTCGGATGCCTCGCAATGGTCTCACTTAGGTTCGTACGCCACAATAGTCTCCATTCAGGTTCGGATGCCTCGCAATGGTCTCACTTAGGTTCGTACGCCTCACAATAGTCTCCATTCAGTTCGGATGCCTCGCAATGGTCTCACTTAGGTTCGACGCCTCACAATAGTCTCCATTCGTGTTCTGGATGCCTCGCAATGGTCTCACTTAGGTTCGTACGCCTCACAATAGTCTCCATTCAGTTCGGATGCCTCGCAATGGTCTCACTTAGGTTCGTACGCCTCACAATAGTCTCCATTCAGTTCGATGCCTCGCAATGGTCCCATTTAGGTTCGTACGCCTTCAAATAGTCTCCTCGGGCTTAGACGCTCCAAAATGCTTCTCTCAGACGAACTCCTCCTAATCATTCCCCATGTGTCGAGGCCCCTACCAATTTCCTCACACCCGTGAACTACGACGGCTTGATTCCCGCCGGATACGTAGGAATCCTTTCGCTAAGTGGTCCGCCCATTTCGACCGCCTGTGTCTCTCCATAAGGCATCCCCGATTTGGATCCTTATCTTTTTCGACGACCCCACTTCCTTCGAAAGTGACGTCGCCGAGGGGCTAACCGTAAGTACCCAACCGGATCGTCAAAATCCGTTAAAAGTTAACCGAACCCGTTAAGTCTCCCCGTTCTCGAGTCAATCGAGACATCCCGGACTGCCTGCATCCCGACATCAAAGCGTACTCAACACACGTTATCACACGTAGTATGGCTTTCCCGAAAAACGTACTTTTCGGGGTCTTCCGGGATTAGATTTCCTGCTGAGCGCCTCGACCTTCCGAGGTCATAACTCCTCATACGAACTCCGTTTGGGCCCACTCACATATCAAATCGAACGCGAGAACAAGATCTACGCATGTAACTTGTTCAAATCAGGAAATATAGCCAATTTCAGGAATAGTCCGGCTGGACTCTTTCTGCAGCTTTAATTAATACGTGTCCAAACGTGTCACCCAAGGCCAAATGACCAAAATATCCCCAAATGCAAGAGAGGTCCGGCCGACTCTTTCGCATAGGCGTAAAACCCATCGTGTTAAGCAATCTTCCTTCCTCACTAAGTAAGCAAACTTACTCCCCAAGTCTTTCCTCCTCCTCCAAGGATTTTTCACCTATAAATACTCCTTCCTCCTCTCATTTTTACACAAGATTCTCCTCCCTCCACCCCAAGCACAAAAGGCTTGTCTTTCTTCCGCTCTTCGGGGGCCCTCGTGCTACTCGTCGGCGGAATTCTCTACTCTTCGGGGGCCCTCGTGCTACTGCCGGTAGATTCTCGATCTCAAGCTAAACCGACACAAGTCGAAACGCCGCCCAAATTCCCTAGTGTTTCTAAACACCAAATAAAAGGGGAAACTCGCCCAAACACTTCCGAAACACCTTTCAAACACCTTTTCGTATCCCGTATACGCCCACCGAGCCAAAGGAGCCGACTCCTAGCCATAGGTAGCTCCCTCTCTCACTCTCAAAATGTAGACGCCATCGTTTAACGGGGTCCGATACGTTTTAGCCCTCGATCCTCTTCTCTTCCCGTAAGAGAAGTAATCACGGGTTAAAACGGCGTTCCGACCCTGCCATTTACTTTTATGTCATTTACCAATTCCGGATCGTTTGATCCGCTGATCGTCATTTAAATTCCCGTCATTTACAATTCCGGATTGTTTGATCCGTCGAACGCCCTTACTTTCATGCAACTTTACAATTCCGAGCCGATTGGGCTCGTTGATCGCATTTACAATTCCGAGCCGATTGGCCTCGTTGATCGTCATTTACAATTCCGAAGTCGTTTGACCTCGCCGATCGTCATTTACAATTCCGATCGTTTGATTCCGTTGATACCGCACTTTAAATAATCGCTATTTACAAAGTCCGACCCGTTTGGATCGTGATAGTATTTACTTTTCAAAGTCCGAGTCGCAACCCGATTCGTAGATCGCATATCATTTAATACGCATTTTTCCCGTAAAATCGTTAACAATGTAATGCCCGGTTCAAAACCGGAGTTCGTCCGTCGAACTCTCTTTCAAAACGCTGCGAAATGACGTTGGCATCCAAACGCTCATCTTCAAACTAAAAGCCGCCATTTGACACTCAAAATCATTTAATACGCATTTTTCCGTAAAATCGTTAACAATGACTCGCCCGGTTCAAAAAACCGGAGTTCGACCTTCGAACTCCTTTTTCAACTCAAAGTCGACGTTGCCACGCAAACGCTCTTTTTCAAATCTCAAAGTCGACGTTTGCCACGCAAACGCTCATTTCAAACTCAAAATCGACGTTGCCACGCAAACGCTCATTTCGAACTCCTTTCAAACTCAAAATCGACGTTTGCCACGCAAACGCTCATTTCAAACTCAAAATCGACGTTTGCTACGCAAACGCTATTTCAACTCAAACCGACGTTTGTCATTCAAACGCTCGTCTTTTCAAACAAAGTCACTCTAATCAACGTTTGTCATTCAAACCAAGATTAAGCTTGTCATTCAAGCCCCCATTTCAAAACACACACACACACACACACGATTTCGAGAAAGGTAGAAAGACTCACATGCGAGGCGTTTCGGCGATCTCGTAATACTCTACCCGAAACGTAACGTGACCTCCGAACCTAACAATCTTTCGGTACTAAAAAGCTTTTTTACTGCTTTTGCTACCAATAAAAATGATCCCCGTTTTCAAAGCCTTTTCCTAAGTTTTTGCTACCAATAAAAACGACACCATTTTCACAATAGCCGCTTTCTCAACGCTTCAGGGCTCAAAATACAAAACCGCGTGGCGACTCCTCATTTTTCCTTCCCATGAAGCGAGGTCTCGTACACCAACCCTCCGCGAAAGACAACCGCGTTTCGCGTCCGCGCGAAATCCCGGTAATTTCACATGTACCAACCAAGTATGAATTGGTATACAAAAATATGTACCAGCACCAACCACAAAAAGCCTGGTATACCAAGTTTATTGGTACCTGGCTATTTGAATATACCAAATGTAAACATAGACAAAAAAAATGCATTTGTGAATAGTACAACACCCTCCGAAACCAAAAGATCACACCGTACTAAATGTAGTTTTGAAACTAAAAAAATAGTACAACAAGTCTTGAAACTAAAAAAAATAGTACAACTGAAGTCTTGAAAATTAAACAATATGGTGATTAAACATAATATACTAATAAACGCAACAACTCCGAAACCAAAAGATCACAATCGTTAATTAGTTGATGTTTGAGAGTTCCTATCCCCCTCGACTTCTTCAAAAGCTGAATAACAGGAAACAAATTTATTAGAATAACATTATGATAAAAGGTATAAAAATGAAGTGTGACAAGCATTACTGTTAAAAAATTTATTAGAATAACATTGGGACAGAAGGGGTAGCACCGGGTGTAGGTCATCATTCCTTTGCACCACAATGTTGAGAGCCAACCGTATATTAGATGACGCCTCGTGTTCCCACCATACTACCACTGGAAACACTCATCATTTTCAACCTACGGTACAAGGTCACAACCTGTGTGCCTTTCTGTCACTCCTTATCCGACAAACATGCAAAGCCAAAGGCACATACATGAAGAACAAGTGGTTGTATGTGCTGTAAATATTTTCCTGGGTCCAAAAGTCAAGGCATATAATCTCGTACTATTAGCTACTTGGATATAATATCTCTACCGATGGATATTATTAATGTGTAATACCAAATAGAATGCACCGTTGTAAATTTAGCTACTAAATAACTTTATATTAAACAGCTTTCTCTCTTTCCCTCTCTTTATCTCCCCAACCCCGTAGAGTACATATTCATGTACATGTATGAGAGCACAAAGGAAAGGAACACAAAGAAGAAATTTATTTTGGGGATGTAGGGGTAAAAAAGTACATTTCTCAAGCTCCTCAATCTCAAGGTATAATTCCAGCTTCTTCTTCCTCGTCGAGTTCTATAAAGATCAAAGTTCACCGTTGAACATCTTAACCAATTAGAAGTACAAACAAGGGCCTCGACTGCTTTTGGTGTCAAAGATGCTCTAAATGGATCCACCACTCTCGATCCCAAGTTAAAAGCATTCTCCTAAGCCACGCTTGCTACATGGAACAACAAATATATCTTTGGCTAGCTTTGAGGTAAAATAGTAAATGTAGCTTCATTCCCCTTCCACCACTTACAAATATCAAAAGGCTCGACAAGAAGGCTTACACATCTCGGTTCGATAAATATCGATCAACCTCATTCCGAATGCATTAGGAATTCTCGCATCCTTTCCCTAGCAATCTCCTTACTAACATCATCAAGGTCCTCAAATACTACCTCGTCGACTATTACATCATCTTCATCGACTTGTATAACTCGCTTCATACTCTCCCCGTCTTTGTATTCATTATACATACCCACTAATATTTTTCGTAAATCTTTCTTCAATTGACTCGGACAATAGACACATTTGCATTAATTTTCTTCATCGCCATTTTAGACCAATTAAGTTTCAGACTAGAATCAAGAACATTTGCTATCATGATGATCTTATTAGTAGACTCGAAACTTCCCTAATACTTGTTAAACTTGGTCTTCATTGATGTTGCAACCCTACTCATGAACGGATCTTCGAAATAAGAGCTTTCTTAATCTCACACAATAAAGTAATAATCTCCACGAACAACACATTCAAGCGACCGTCTCCCATGCACTAAGTTTTAAGGTGGCATCATAAAAACTTTTTTAGAAATA